>JAWWNH010000221.1:0-144846 GCA_034641385.1 Darevskia mixta
TACCCTTTTTGTACACATTTTATTTTTGGTTGGAGGAACTGCATTGCAAAATTGGAAGAAGTGCCGATTTCAAATGTTAACTGTGTTTTGGTTTGCATATTGGTTCAGGAAGTGCAAACGAAACAGGTTCATGAAACATTTATCCACAGGCCCTCCATTCAGATCCCTTCCCACCCTTTTGAGCCTTTAGCTTGGACACTTGGCTTTTGCGTCCTTAAAAGACAACTACGGTAAATGAAGATCTGTGTAGATTTGCTACATGCTGTGCTGTAAGGCAGAATCTCTACTGGAGGTACAAAGTAGCCTGTGGAAGTTTCTCACTCCAGTGCAGCACTCTTAGTCTGTTTTCTCTAATGTGGAGGTCCCATAGCTGCAAATATTAAAAGTAGTAGTCGTCTAAATTAAAATGTGGAATAGGGAGGGGCTGTCATGGGACAGTTCAACTCATAAGATCTCTCTTCCCCACCCCCTCCCCTGGTACTAGACCAAAAGTTTTCTGGTCCATTGTCTTCAGTAGCAGCCAGGCAGATTTGTCAGGGAAGTTTTCTGGCACAGCACAAACAAGTCTGCTGTCTCTCTGCTCCTAGATGCGAAGGTTTAATGTTCAGCAAGCAGCACATAATAGCTATTTACTCTCCCTGATGCACCTCATCATACTTGTACAGCTATCTAAGCTGGTCACCATCTTGACTCCATATTCTGCAAGGATGGAAATGACTGGGTTGGGACATGCTCATTATTGCAGGTTTTCAGACTGTCAGCAGAGGGCCCCCAACAGCTGGAAAGGAGGGAGCAAGAGGGATTGTGCTCAGTTAATCTCTTTATTCAAAGGCTTTAACATTGTAAATTTCCAATTTGTTTTAAGCCAGACTCTGTCTATAGATGCTGCTTTTTTATGGTGGGGAAATCATTTGTGCACAACCTAAAAAATGCAATATTTGATAATCAACATTTTGCTTGCCCTGTTTTTGTTGTTGCTCCCTCTCACACTTCATGTTATGGGTGTTTCTCACTTTACATACCTGTGTCATGACCCCAACTGTGAGCCAAGACTGTGACATGGAGGAGGAAGAGCCGGATGGCTCAGGAAGAGCAAAGTTGCCAGCCACAGAGACTCTGAACTCTGGTCCCAACACCAAATCTAAGATGGAGTCACTCAGCCAGGAGTCTCTTGAGACAGAGCTTTCCAAACTTATGACTCCCTTCAAATATGGAACCCGCTGAACAGGTTTCCCTGAGGAATCAGCACCCGCCCCCCATATACACCAAGGATCTCACATTCCTCAATGCCTGCTCTTCATCACAGCCAGCATGGAAAGTGGGAGCTGACAGACCTTTTGGAATGTCACCCCAGCTGATGCATGAGGAGGGTCTTTGGCTGCTAAATGTGGGAGAAGAGATTGTTCTCTTCTTCCAAGGCAGCTTATTGTGTTGTTTCTGTGCTGTGTGTTAAAAAAGAGATGCCTTTTGTCAGCATGTTATTCAAGTTTGAGAGCTGCAACTCCAGCCAAACCTTGCCTGCTTTGCCTCAGCCAGCATCCTTCTGTGCCTCACTGTGCTCAGCACTTGGGGTGTTACAGGCAGTGGTTTTCAGCCGAGTATCCCAAGTCCTTGAACTGTTAGGCATCTTTCGGAGCTGGGCCTGATAACACAGCGCTTCCATCAAACAATCCTCTTTTCAGCATGCTTGAAGATTAGCTGCTTGCTTCTAGCCCCTAATTATGTTGGCATCCTAAGGGCAAGCTTTGGGCAAAAAAGAAAGAGGGAAAACCCTAATAATTGCTCTCTCTGAAGTATTCATAAATTAACATAGTCTGGATGAATTCAAACTTAATTTAACAGGCCAGTGCTCCTATTGTGAGTGTTTTAGTATGCAGCATTGTTTGGAATTAGTGGAGAAGCACTTCCCCTTGCATAAGGGATCAGGGTCAAAAGTAGATGAGGCAGCAGTTTGCCCTAACAAGAGAAAATGTCAAACGGCTTAAGGAGCTGTGCAGCAATTTTCACACAGTGGGAAAGTGGCATAACTCAGTGCAGAGCACCTGCTTTGAATGCAGAAGGTCCCAGGTTCGGACCCCAGCATCCATCTTGGGGGCTGGGGGAGAACCCTGCTTGAAATCCTGGAGAGCTGCTGCCAGTCATTGCAGACAGTACTGAACTAGATGGCCACAATGGTCTGCGGAAGGCTGTGCCCTGTCGTCCTTCATCAAAGTGAGTTTTTAAATCACCTCCCCAGATCCATGGAAACCTTCAGAGACCTACTGGATCGGAGCCTCTAACGTGCATTATAAACTGGTTCTCACAGTATGGTTCCAACTTTAAGCTGCTATTTATTACACCTTTCAAGATATGACATATTAGCTGCTCTTGTTTGTTGTATTTTAAATCATGTTTAGCACATGTATACAAGTAATAAAATACACTTAACAAAATGTGGGGTGGGGTGGGGTAACCACCCAAGGAAACCATTCCCAATCCTTCATTTTGTTTTATGAGGCATACATTTTGGATGGCTTTGAAACTGAAAACAGATTAAATGTATGTTTTGTATCCATGGAGAGGTGCAAAGGTTTCAGTGGATGGGAAGAAGCATGTTACGATTCTAGATATTCACACATGGGCGTAGCCAGGAGGGGGCAGCTGCCCCCCCTAGAAGGCAGCTGCCCCCTCCCCTAGCTGCCACCAGCACCCCGAGCCGGTGCGTTTAGCCTGCAGGCACCGAATTCTGCGGGGCGCCAGAAGGCTAAAAGAGAAAAAACCAAGCCGAGGCTCAGCTGGAGAGGCGCATGCGCCCTCCCTCGACACAGGCCCGCCCCCTCCCCAGGCTCCTGGCTTTGCTCTGTTGCCGCCTCGTGCTCTGCCCTGCAGCGAGGCGGTCTGCCCTGTGGGAAGAGAGAGGCGAAGGGAAAGTTGTGCGCAAGGGGGCCAGTGGGGTGAAGTTGTGCGCAAGGGGACCAGTGGGGCGGAAGAAGAAGAGAGGCACCCTCCAACTTGCCCCCTTCTTCCTTCTCTACCCGGGCTGCGGAGGCGCCTCTCTCTCTCTCTCTTTTTCACCCGGCCTCCCTGTCAGAAGAGGGAGGTGGGCGATGGCGAGGGGGAAGCGGAGCATGAGGAGCCTCCCCTCCGCACTGGGTTTGCAGCCCTGCTTGCAGGGTCCCCTGGCCCGTTCTGTTCAGCTACACCCAGCCTGAGCCATGAGTAGCAGCAGCTGCTGCCCTGGTTTCTCTCCCTGGAATCATGCCAACTCTATCCCGGTGAAGGGAAGCCTCCTCCCCTCACTTTTCTTCTTCTTCTTCTTCTTCTTCTTCTTCTTCTTCTTCTTCTTCTTCTTCTTCTTCTTCTTCTTCTTCAGGGGTGGGCTCCTTATTCGCCCCCACCCCACCAACAAGGTCCCTAGGGGTTGTAGAGCAAGCCAGACCATTTAGCACCAACCCCATTCATTCCAGCAGCTGGCCATCACCCGCTCACTCCAACCCCCACGAAAAAGATTATTACTACTACTACTACTACTACTACTACTACTGCCCTTCACCCATAAATATCAGGGTGGCTCACTGCATGAAACTGCGGTAATAAGCACATCCTAAAAACTAGAACAAAGAAACCAAACCAAGTGAGCAACCCTCCTCCTCCCTTATTTGTGAAACAAGCCTGTTAATTGCCTATCCCAGTGTTTCCCAACCAGTGTGCCTCCAGATTTATCCAACTAAAAAAAAATGGCACTGAAGGTTTTTAATATCAATGCAAGCAAAAAAGCATTGCAGGGGGTTGGGCTAGATGACCTGCAGGGTCCTTTCCAATTCTACGTTTTTCTGAAAAACACACACGCACAACCCAACTATGGTCCCTCTGCAGTCCTCGCCCCAAGCAACTGTGAGACTTGCTCCCCAGAAAGTGTGCCTTGTCTTGCTAACTGTGGTTTTTGGTGTCTCGTCAGCCCCCTCCCCCCAATCTATTCATATTCCTTTCTCCCTAATCTCCAATATTACATTTTCCTCTGGTTGAGACTTAAAACAGAAAGCCCTAATTCCCAATTGTGTTTCTTGCTGCAGTCCTACTGTCTACTCAGAAGTAAGGTCCTATTAGATTCAGCAGGGCTTACTCTCAGGTAAGTGCAGCTAGGGCTGCAGCCTTTGTGACCCAGGATGTGTAAAGCAGGATGTCACTTACACCCCCCACCCCCCACAATGTTTGAAAACGTCAGCTTTGTACTTAAACACAAATTGGCCAGGAACTTCATTGTCTGTGTCTTTATTAATTTATTTAAAGAACAACTAACTGGTGATTGCTTTAACTTTTTGATATGTGGTGATTTGAATCATGAGGATGAATTATAAGAACTGTTGAGTCTTGAATGAGTCTTGCTTTGGAATTGAGGACTTCATTAGATTTTCTTCTGCCTTTTCATTTTATTTTGTTCTAAGGGCTTGTTAGAGATAATGTATAAGCATGGTGTCAGCTCCCTTAAAAAAAGGTCGACAACTCTGGGAAATGGGGGGGGGGGCGCCAGAAGGTGATCTCGCCTAGGGCGCAAAAAAACCTAGTACTGGCCCTGTTGCCCCCCCTCCCTAGTTTTGATCCTGGGTGCGCCCCTGTATTCACATCATTTCTCATTTGCATAGTCATTTTCACATTGCTGTTAAATTGATCAAATGCTCTGCCATGGTACCACTAATGAGAATCCCAGAGAAAAGACCGTGTGAGAGAGACAGTGATGCTTGGATGCTTCTTGACACGATACATAGGCTGCTGCTGCTTCATGGGATAGATTTCTACGTGCAGGGATTTGTTTAATTTTCATATGGCAGTGCTGTCTGTCGTGTCGAGTCCCCAGCTGGTGACTAAAGTGGTGCACTCTGGAAACAGGTTTACCTCCTCAGGATTGCCTCTTAGTTATTTTCAAGAACTAAGCTGTGGAGATTAAGCACAATTGAGCAGTTGGTAATCCATGGAAAAAGCAAGTGAATCTATCAGAAAACAGCTTGTGTGCTGCTGTTCCCTGGCAAGTACAGTGACTGCATGAGCAGTGTGCTTTGTCCTTAAATGCTCTCAAACTCTAAATGCTGAGCTGTAATCTTCTAGGCAACAGGGATGAAAAATATTATCTCGTCCATAGGGAACACAGGTTTCCAGCACTGCCTTTCGACAACAAATTCCTTAAGTTAATTGTGGACTGTGCAAAGAAAGACTTCTCTGTGTGGGGATGGGAAGCAGGTGTGTCTGGGTTCCGAACTCCCATCCACCCCAGTTGCAGGCCCAAGGTGAGTGGTGGTGGGCTGCAGGTTCCCAACCCTGTTTCCATCCAAGGCACAATTGGCTCAGCATTAGATGGGGCAATGGCTGCTATCAGAGATGCCTCTGAAATGGGGGGGGTAGGCCGCTTCAGGGTAGGTCTGTCAATGGGATGGGAAGCCTGTGGCCATCCAGATGTTGCTGCACTACAGCTCCCATCACCCCTGAGCCCTGGCCCTGCTGGCTGGGGTTGATGGGAGTTGTAGTCCAGCAGCATCTGGGGGTTGCCACATTGGCTACATTTGCTCTAAGGTGCCACCAGCCTCTCTGTTGATCAAGCCCTGCAGAGTTCACCTCTGGATGTTTTCATTGCTGGAGGAAACGGAAAGCCTTTGGACAAGAGACAGACCCTGGCTCAGTGGCAGAGCATCTGCTCCGCATGCAGAAGGCCCCATGTTCAATCCCCAGCATCTCCAGGCAGGGCTGGGGAAAAGCCCAGCCTGAAACTCTGGCGAGCAGCTGCCAGTCAGTGTAGGCAATGCTGACCCTAGGGAAACCATTGGCCTGACTCAGTCTAAGAGCTTCCTAGGACTGATAAGTTCATTTTCTTGCTCATAAACCCTGCAGGTTTGAGTGGTCTCCAGCTCTAGGAGGGGCCTGAGCCTTTGGGCCACCCTCATCCACAATAGCCACGGCATCCCGTTGGCTACCTGGAATGCTGTGCTCCTTGTGCTGAGGGAAAAGAAGAGGAGGGGAACCCTTTCAAAGCCTTGGGCATTATGTGCAATGAATTTAATTACTGCTCAAATCATACAAATTTGTAAACTACAAAACACAAAGTAAAGGAATGGAAAAGAGATGAGGAACACACAGAGCAACACAATTCTAATGGGACTAGGGTTTGTAATCAAAGTGAAAAGCCCAAGGCATGGGCTGGTCAACTGGGATTCAAGATGACATGTATGGTCATGTACGAGGCTGCTCTGTAGGCCACACACAGAGATGTTTACTGCACAGGATTTCTCTCTCGCAACATCTGCTTGTTAATCCATCTCTTCATCTCCCACCCGCTCGATGGTGGCTGGTACTTTTCACTCTCTTACGTAAATTCTTGTGCATACGACATCATCCGCACCAAAAGTCTGGAGGGGAACAGAAAAAGAGACACTTCTAATCAAATCAGACAGCAGAAAGGGTGCAAGACTCCCTCTGTTGCCAGGAAGTGGCAGGGTGTTGCTCTCTTGCTCTGGGTAGTGACATGGATTGGGTCCAGAGGGACTGGGGCACATGGATAGGCAAGAGCAATGAGGGAAAGTGGGGTCTGCTCAGAAAGGGCAATGAATGATAGCATCATCATTGTCTCCTCCCCATTAAAAAAACCCAAGCACTCTTCACCAAACGCTAGGTAAAGGTAAAGGACCCCTGACAGTTAAGTCCAGTCGCAAACGATTCTGGGGTTGCGGCGCTCATCTCGCTTTACAGGCCGAGGGAGCTGGCGTTTGTCCACAGACAGTTTTTCTAGGTCATGTGGCCAGCATGACTAAGCCCTTTCTGATCGGCAAGCCCAAGAGGCTCAGTGGTTTAGACCAGTGTTTCTCAACCAGTGTGCCTCCAGATGTTTTGGGACTACAACTCCCATCATCCCTCGCTAGCAATACCAGTGGTCAGGGATGATGGGAATTGTAGTCCCAAAACATCTGGAGGCACACTGGTTGGGAAACACTGGTTTAGACCACAGCACCACCCGCGTCACTAAACGCTACACCCATGTTAATACTGAGCTAACCCATAGAAGTAGGACCTCTTAGAGAGATCTGGCTAACACCTGGATTTAATGGGCAGTTTTCAACTTGAGTTTTACTCAGAGTAGACCAATTGCAATTAATGAAGATGGCTAGGTTGGGTCCATTAATTTAAGTAGGGTGACTGAGTAAAATTTAGTTGAATGCAACCCAACATTTTCAGGCATGGACCAGCTACTACTGTGTGTTTTTCTCGGCTACCTTGAGAGCAATTTGAAACCTCTCTCCTCCCTTATTTCTTTCTGTCTTTCATAGAAAAAATGATGGTGCTGTGAAAACACAGCACTACAATATCAGTGAAAGCATCAACAGCACATTAGCCAACTTGTTAAAAGCAAGTGCAAATCTCCAAGGCCTCTCTGAAGAGCACAGTTTTTAAAAGGGAGCAGGGAATATTCCCACTTGGCAAGGAGTGCCACAGGACAGGACCTGCCACATGAAAGTCAGGTGCCTGGGAAATGACCATCGGAAGATCTTAAGATTGGCTAGATGCCAACACACTCCATGGCTGCTACATCAAGAAGCGTTCTGAGGGACCCCAAAGCCGACACCCTATTTTGTAACATTTTGAGTGATCTAATAAAGGTGTTGCATTGATGTGGATCTGGGATAACGTGTTGCCTGAATATGGATTTTTCAATTTGTCAGCATGGCTACTTCTGCTTTTTATATCATCCTGAAGATTGTTGTGGGTAGGTGGGTGTGGAAATGTTCAAGGGATTAGGGCTTGGGCTCAGCTGAGACGAAGTCTGAAAAGTCACAGCCACTGGAGATCAAAGCCCTGCATGAGCTTCTAAACTGTGTGTTGAACCTTCTCACCATCCGCGTTCAATTTCACAATTCTGCAATGCCATTTATAAAAATGTTCACTCAATCATCCGTGCCCCACAGCTCGCTGGCTTTAATCGGCTGAGGCATGATTTTTTTTTTCTCAGGGAGAGAGAGAGGAGGGGGCTTATGAATCTTTCTTTCAAGCTGCTCGAAAGCCTCTGGTCTTTGACTTAGATGATAATTGATTTGGATATACCTTTCTTCCCCCTTGGTGTGAACTATGCAAAATTTGTCTTCAGGCTGCTTTCATCAGGAAAGTAAAGGATGGGAAGAGGGTCCTCAGTGAAAATGATGGTTCTACCCAAAAATTTGTTTTTGTTTCAGGCTATACCCATCTGTATTTCAACTGAGAATTTTTTTTAAAGGCAAAAGATGATGGTGAACTTTGTACACCAGCGTAAAAGACCCAGATTACAATTAGCTGTGATCTATCTGCAGTCCGGGGGGGGGGGGGGAGCTTGCTCTACCTCATTTATAAAAATGTCATATTCAAAATGCAATTGGAATAATACACAACACAAATGATAAACTATGGCAGCAAATGGAGTTTGATAGAAATATATAGAGTACTGAGTCTACTGTGTTTAATACATAATAAAAACATTTTTGATTCTCTAATAAATCCATGTACAAAGGCAGCTCTGAAAGCAAGAAGATGTGGGCACCTCCATTAACTCCCTCAGTCTCTCCATTGATGCCTTTTATACTGCATCCAATTTGATATGACAGGAAAAGAATGTTGTTCAGAAATGGAAAGAGAAAGACCTTTATAGACTAATTTATTTATTCAAAAATGCTTCAGCTAACAAAGAACAAGAAAACTGGGAACACAGGGTGTAAATTGGCTTTATGTTCATTGAATAGAGTATTTCATATCAAACCGAAATTAAAGCTCATGCCATAAGACCTTAAACATCCTTTGAAATTTTTATTTTATATACAAAAGCATGTATGTATACTCTATCAAATAATTAATGAGTTAGCAATTGGAGGATGTAGTTCCGTGAAACAACAATGGGAATCTGATCCAGGGATAGAGATTGCAGAGGTGGATTGGAATAATTTGTGGGCTAAAAAACCACTAAAATCAGTTTCAACTTAGATACATTTAAATTACTACACTGATTGCATTTGGCACCATTATGGTGTAGTTATATTAATAAAACTATCCCATCATTGTGCTGGAGAGGCTGCAATAGTATAGGTACAACACTTCACATGTGGTGGATGTGTGAACATAGAAAGCCCTTCTGGCAGAGGGGATTTACAGAAATAAGCTACATTATGGGTCAACATGTGGAATGTACTTCAAGTTTGGGATTGTTAACTATTTTTTAAAGGGCAATCTGAACTTTGTTATGAATAACTAATTACTTTTCTTTTAATAGCGGCACGCCTACTAGAGGCACAGAATTGGAAAGGACTGGACCATCTCTATATCTCATTATTGCTGTATCGAAAAATTAAAGAGATTACATGCATTGAATAATACAAATTATGTAGACAATTGGCATTCTTTTATAAAACACTTTACTGATAACTCTGAAGAATGGCAACTACCGAAATCACAGATTGGACTTTGGCAGGGAGAAGCGGGGAGAGCTGGGGTTTTGTTTTTGTATCCCCCCACCTCTTTTTTGTGGTGGTTATATATTGGAAATTAATAAAACTATTTTTTAAAAAATGAACGAACTCTGCAAAATTTGGCTTCAGGCTGCTTTCATCAGGAAAATAAAGTCTGTGTGTGTAGTGGGTGGGGAGGGGGAATTTATTTGTAATTTATCTAAGGAAACATTCAATATTCAAATACCTGGCAACCTGTGGCAGTTTCGTTCCTGTGTAAATGGGTCATAGTAGAGATTGGAGGGTGGGGGGGGAGAATGTTCCAAAATCAGTGCCACTTGAGATCAATTTACCTACAAGGTGGACTTGCCCCCACATGTGCCCACTCAGCTGCTTCAGTCAGTGGCATTGGCACCCCTGCAGGTGCCACATAATACCTGTTCCTGTGGCTCTTTTATTGTGGGAGCACCTACACTTTGGAACTCCCTGCCTATTGATTTCAAGCAGGCACCTTCACTGTATTCTTTTTGGTGCTTGCCTGCTGATGCTTATGCTGGTGTGAATTTTAATGTTTTCATATTAAAACTTTTTGTATGTTTTATTGTTGTAAATTGCTCTTGTTTCTGGTGTAGATTGTTTTAAGGGTGTTTTTCTTTTCATTCAAGTGGTATATAACTTTTATGAAATCAATAAATAAAAATCCGCAAAAACTCCCTCTCCCAAAGGCTTTAGATTTCTATGGCTGACAGAGAAGTTGCAAGAGCAGAGCTTCCAAGGACCTTTTGCTCCTCCTCAACCACACCATTTCCCCGATGCAGCACTTGTGGTGGGGGTGGGTGGGGGGAGGGCTGAGGTTCTTTTGGCTTTTACCAAAGACCAAACCTTTGTCTGTCCTGTGAAACTCCGTGCCAGAAGAAGTCCAGCAGGAGTCAGCCCTGCTTTCATTTTGGAATCTTTTATCAACTACTGTGCAGACATTCATTCATTTATTTTTTGCAATCTAACTTTTTAACCAACCTTCCCCCCCCCCCTTTGCTGTATTTCTGATGTTTTATGGCTGTTGTATTGTGTATTTATTAAATAAATAAAGTGGAGGTTAGGACTGAAGATCTTGGGAGACATGATGGGGGGGCACTCTGTACTTCCACTTCTAATGCAGAGGGTTCTGGCTCTATTCTGTAGAGAGGAGCTGAACTCCTGCCTTCTCCCTACTGGGCTGACCCTCCCTGGGTTTGGTGGGTCCCTTGGCAAAAGACCTTCATGTTAATTGCCCCCCAAAATGCAGTATTGCTCCAAGACATTATGGTGCCCTTACAATTTTGTTGGACTCCGACTTCCATTACCCCTGACCATTAGTCATGTTGGCTGGGGCTGATGGGAATTGGGGTCCACCAGCATCTGGAGGGTCACACATTTCCCATCAGTGCATGGATACAACAGGGGAAAGGGGCTTCTCTATGTACCAGGAAAGCCCACCCTTACCAGCGAGACCCAACCCTGTAAAATTAAAATTTCTTACCAAAATCAGCTCCTCTCCGGCCAGTTCTCTCGTCCAGTATGTTTTGGGGCCTTCTCCCTCCAGAAGAGTTTGTTTGCAATAGATCTTGTGTTCAGTCTCCCAAGTGGCTAAACTCTGCAAGCAAAGAGTACCCCCCCCACACACACAATCCGCATATCCGGGGGGGGGGGGGATTAGCTGCATTATTTCATGACAAGCCTAAAGAATCCAGATTAAACAGCATTGTCTTCTCAATCTTCATCTTGCCCCATCAGTCTCAATGCTACCTTCCCTCACAGAAACTGGATGCCATCCATTCCGTAGTTGCTCATTTGTGCCTTCCATCTGCTCAGCCAGAGAGTGACAGAGGTGCCACTACTAGCTGAATGAAACAGATTTGGAGTGGGCTTTGGTTTGGTCTGATAAGTTTGCAGGTGTGGAGGTCACCTGGCCAGGCCCACACCAGAGCAAGGGACCCACTGCCCATATCCTAGAGCTGTTCCTCCTCCTCCTCCTTGCTATGGTTCACCTGTGCTATGCATGCAGGTGAGAGTGAACAGAGCAAGGCAAAGGCTTCGCTTGCCGTGACTTCCCTTCCCAAGCAGTGCAGCGGATTGATCACAGAGGGAAAGCCTGATCTATTTAACTATTTTTTCCTTTGGTAGTGCAATTTGTAGGTGCATGGGGCCTAACTGGATTGGGACCCCTCTCCCTGCCCGCGTGCCAGGGTAGGGTCCTAATCAGCCTTCCAAAACTATTCACACACATATACACCCCAACCAAGGTGGAAATTGAGGAGGGGCAGAGCCCAGAAGAAGAGCTAGGAAGCCCCCAAGTGCAGTAGCCTGGAGGTTGTCTTTCCCTGCCCTAAAGCACACCAGTCACCTCACACCACTCAAACCACTAGACAGTCAGCAATTCAAAGTGGTGGGTGCAAAAGGCTGGATAAACAGTCCCAAGAACCAGGCAAAATTTCTTTGTGTAAACAGCCAAAGCAGAGAAATGGTAGCAAATGGCTTCCTGAATGTCAGGATCCATGAGGATCCATCCACTTTCCCTAATGTTTATGTCTATTACTGTCACTATTATTTTTGTACCTCTCGACTTGACTCCACGAAAGGCTAACACCAGAAGGAAAGGGATTTCTGATTAACAAGAGATGATGGCGGGAGGGGCGAGGCGGGGGGTGGGCTGGGGGTAGCAATGCCTTTGTCCTAATATTCATGGGACACTTTGCTGCTGGGGAAACTAGAAGAAAATGCAGGGCGGTGTGATCCAGGCGCATCAGTTCAAGGCTATAAAAGATAACAAGATGTTCTTCTCTCCCCCCCCCCCCGCACCAAAAAAGAGAAAGTGGGGCTGTGGGGACTCCCCCCCCCACAAAATATTTGAGGGGGCTGGGCCCCTTCAAAGTTGACGTTCATTGCCATTCAACTGCTGTGCCATGTGATCCATTATGTGGGGTGGGCCTTACCTGACCCCCACAATATTTTATTCAAGTTGGCACCCCTGAATGACAAATAGAAGAACACATCCCAGCACATCAAAATGTAGCAGCCTGAGGATGTGATATTTTTCTAGAATAAGAAAGGCTCTGGACTGGAGAGATCCCAATCAGCAATGTCTTTATGGTCCTTAATTGCCCCTGGAATCAGGATGATCTCTCAGAAATCTGTCCCAAATCTCTAAAGCAGGGGTCAGCAAACTTTTTCAGCAGGCGGCTGGTCCACTGTCCCTCAGACCTTGTGGGGGGGGGGCGGACTATATTTTTTGGGAGGGGGGGAATGAACGAATTCCTATGCCCCACAAATAACCCAGAGATGCATTTTAAATAAAAGGAAACATTCTACTCATGTAAAAACACGCTGATTCCTGGACTGTCCGTGGGCCGGATTTAGAAGGCAATTGGGCTGGATCTGGCCCCCGGGCCTTATTTTGCCTCCCCATGCTCTAAAGGACCCATCTTACGTGGCTGATGGCAGGAGCAAGGAACCCCTGGATGAGGATCATGGAATCTGTAGGGTTGGAAGGGACCCCAAGGGTCATCTAGTCCTACCCTCATGATGATGATTGATTTGGGCAGCATAGTGTTGGACTGCATGCCAACTATTGTTGGCATCTGTCTGTCTCAAGAGGCAAAGGAGGGCGAAGTCAAATCTTCGCCTTAGCAGCACCGAAGGGACCTCCCTGGGGCGCAAGCCTGGGCAGGGTGTCTGGAGGTCCTGGGCTGCCCAGTAGCCAAGACCCTTCTCAGCTTTGTTTCTCCTAAAATAAGACACCGTCTTATATTTTTCCCCCTCAAAAAAACACAGTATGGCTTATTTTCGGAGGATGTCTTATTTTAACCGCTCTGCATCGGTACGCTGCATAGCCACGCCTACCCAGGCCGTCTTAAGGGAGAGGCGCCGCGTCACTATGTCTTAGTTTCGGGGTATGGCTTATATTTCACAAATGCGTAGAAATCCTGCTACAGCTTATTTTATGGCTACGTCTTATTTTAGGAAAAACAGGGTATATCATCTTTTCTCCAAGGTGGTGTGCCTGGGTCTCCCCCTCTTCATTTGACCCCCACAACAACCCTGTGAGGTAGGTTAGGCAAAGAGGCAGTGACCAGTCTGCTGGGAACAGTATTAATGCATTTGGCCCAGAATATCACGTTGGCACCCCATAACTCAAAGTAAGCCCTGATGTAAAGAGCCAGCTCAGAATTGCATCTCTGTTTATACATTAATACATGCCCATTTGAGTCATAAAATCATAGACCCTTGAGATGGTGGTATAGAAATGCTTTTATAGTGAAATAAATTGATATAATGGGGAAACAGAGTACAAAACCCTTAAATGAACACACAGCGGTTATTTATTACCCGACACTTCCGCCCGTCCACGGTTTCTTCCTCAAAGCTCTCGCCCACTTTGAAATTGATCTCGGTGGTGCGGACGGTGGTGGAGGTCTTAATGTAGAACTGGTCCCCCTCCTGGCGGATCTCCACATGTGGTTTCGAGGCAGCAGCTACGGCTACTTTCCTGAGCATGGCGTTGACCCCTGGGCAAAAACCAAGGAGGAGGAACCATGACGCTGAACACAAAGTTAACTGCCGAAAGGACATAAGACGACCACGAAGAGCCTGCTGGGCCAGGAGGCTGACAAGCCGGAAAGTGTGCAGAGGGCAACCCAGATGATCAAGAGTCTTGACACCAGGCCTTATGAGGAATAGTTGAAGGAGTTGGATGTGTTTAGCTCAGAGGAAAGGAGACTGAGAAGTGACAGGATAGCCAGCCTCAAATATCTGAAGCCCTGTCACACAGAAGATGGAGCAAGCTTGTTTTCTCCTGCTCTGGAGGGGAGGACCCAAAACAATGGATTCAAATGACAAGGAAGGAGATCCCAACTAAACATCAGGAAGAACTTTCTGACAATAAAAGCTGTTTGACAATGGAATGGACTCCCTGGGAAAGTGGTGGACTGTCCTTCCTTGGAGGCCATCTGCTAGGAATTCTTTAGTTATGATTCCTGCATTGAAGGGGGTTGGACTATATGACCCTTGGGTGTTCCTTCCAACCCTACACAGAGGCCAGCCGGATGCCTCTCTGGGGGAAACCAACAAGCAGGATCTGAGCACAAGAGCGCTCTCTCCTCCCCTGTGGTTCCCAGCAGCTGCCATCCAGAAGCATCACTGCTTCCAACATTGGAGGTTGTCTTATACCGAGTCAGAGCCCTGGTTCATCTTGCTCAGTATTGCATACATTGCCTGGCAGCAGCTCTCTGGGGTTTCAGGCAGGGGGTCTCTCCGCCCTCCCTGGTGATGCCCTCTGCCTGCCAGGCAGGTACTCTAAGGCTTCACTAGGGCCCTTCCCCAATGGCTTACATGGGGGTGGGGAAAAGTGGGGATGGGGCAGACATGTAATTCACTCCACCTGTTAAGGCCAACCGCCTTAATTCCCATTTCCGAAACAATACAAGAACCACAACACAAGCAATCCTTGGGAATCTGCACTGTGGTTCTCTGGACTGGGGATTTGTACCTAAAGAGGTGGATCCCGGAGTCCAGTGTGTGTAAAAAAGGCATGTATTCAGGTATCTAGTATACAAAATGGCATTGTATACTAGATTGGAAATTGCTTTGCAAGAATAGCATACAGTCATGAGTATACTAGGAGAAAGTCACAGTAAAAAAAGGATGAATTTTCAAGATGACTTTAAAAAAAATGTGGAAATGTGAAGTTAAGAGTGGAAAAGTAAGAAACCGAGAGAAACAAAAATTGTCAGATCCGCCTATTCGCAGGAGTAAGTCTCAACGTGTTCAGGGAGGCTTACTCCCATGTAAACGTTGCAGGAATACAGGCTCAGCCTGCCCCCCATTTCTTAAACGATCCCCAAAGAGAGAGAGGGAGAGAGAATCCCCACGCGCTGATTTCCACCCTGAGCCCCTCCCCGCACTCATTTACTTGAGAGTAAGCCCCGTTGAGCACAGCGGCGATTCCTTCTGAGTAAACTTGCCTCAACCCACCGCGTTCACCTTTTACCTGGGAGTAAAGCCCCACGGGGCGTGGCAGCTACTCCCCCCGACCCCGGATAGCTAGATAGTCCGGATCCGATGCCGCGTTCCCGGACGCGGTGAGACCCCCGGAACCCGGCGGCCACGAGTGACTCCCGAGTAAACGGGCCCCGGAGGATTCGGCCGCAATCTGGCGCGCGCTCAAGTCGCGTACCGCTCTCCAATGCTCCGCTGACTCCCGTATAAACGTGTGCACGAGGATCCGCCTGGCTCGTTGACCTGGGGGGCGGTGTTTTGTGGGTGGGGGGAATGGGTGAGCCCCTGCGACCCCCTGGAGTCCCCCGGCCAGCCTCTCCCGGGCCTCATGCTGCCTAGCGTCTTGCGCGACGGGAGCCCCCCCCCCCGACCCCACCAAGTGCTACCAAAGCGCCGGGCGCAGCGGCCAAGGCTGCCCTTCCTTGCTCACCCAAGACTTTGAGGAGCTCGTCGAAATTCTCGCTGTTCTTCATCTTCCAAGTGCCGGAGAAGTTGGGCATCGCTGGGGAAGAAGCTGCCGCGGAGACCCGACGGCGAAGGAAGGGAAGGGCAGGCGAGCGAAGCAGGCAGGCAGGCAGGCAGCGTCGGGCGCTTCTCTCTCTCTCTCTCTCTCTCTCTCTCTCTCTCTCTCTCTCTCTCGCCCTCTTCTGTGCAGGCACCTTGCGAAGTGGCCAAGTGTCTGTGCGCTTTCCCCGCCTCTCCGCTCCCCCACCCCCCCTGCTCCCCCCAGGGAGCCTCCCGTCCACCCATCCATCTGCCTCTTCTCTCCCTCAACCCCCCCATCCATCACCCACCTCCCCACCCGCACCCCCCCCATCCATCATCCCTTGCCCCTCGCCAGTCAGGCAGCCAGCCTGCGCGCGGGAGCTGCCGCCTGGGGGTTCCCCGAAAGGAGCGTCGCTCGCTCCTCTCCAGCCCCGCGCGCAGCTGGGAGACCGGGAGCCGAGGGGAAGTCAGGTGGAGCAGAAGAGGTGGGTGTCTGCCCTCCCGCTCCCCAAGGACTGGACCATGGATGCTGAAAGGTGCCCTGGGGGCCTCTCCGCGGAGGAGAGGGCAAAAGGGGGCTTCCTAGCCATGGTGGCGCTGGGCTGCCTTTTAAACGTCTTGATTTCTTGTTTTGTTGTTTTCGTTTTAACTATTCACTTGTGTTTTAACTTTGTATTTTATTCTGTGAAGCGCCCTGAGATCGTGTGATGAAGGGCGGTATATAAATAAAATAAAAGTAAAATGCAGAGTATACTTCTGATGATCGATCAGGTGCTGGGAGTGGCGACTGTGGAGCTGCCCTTTCGCTCCTTGGTCCTCTATGATCCAACAGGGCTCTTCCATCCTACCTTCTATAGGGGTGGATTGCCAAACCTACATTATCAATTTATTGTTCTAGCTAAAGGCCGTGACAAATACACAACACCAGTACCAATAAAACAACCTCATAACTGCTGCCTCCTGCACCGTTTTTGCTGTTGTTTTTGCTGCGTGTGCAGCACCAGAGCGACCTCCCCAGGCAACCAGACCCCCCCCCCCAGCCTCACTGTCCAAAGGAAAGCGGAGCAAGATGTTTGGCACCATCCAACCTTCTTAGGGACTCCACTGCGGATTTCATAGGGTTTACTCCTGAGCTTTTTCTTCTCCTGAAGACCTCATTGGGGTTTACTCCCAAAGCCCTTCTCATGAATGAGTATAGCTGCAAGGCAGCAGAGGTTTAGGATCAAAGCAGAGGCGTAGGAAGCCTGGGGGCGGGGCATCCTGACGCATGGGTCGTGACGTCAAAGCAGCACGGATGGGGCAGCCCCACAAGCCGGCACTCGCTCGGCGGGTCACTCGGTCACCACGGGAGCAGCAGCGCCGGCCGGGATGGACTACGCATGCACAGTGCATCCCGCCCGGCGCTGCTGCTCCCGCGGTAACCCGCCAAGCGAGCGCTGGCTCCTGGGGCTGCCCCGTCTGTGCTGCAGCCCCACAAGCCGGCGCTTGCGTGTGGCGGCACCACAGGTGGGCCCCGGATGGGTAGCGGGGCGGAGCGGCCTCACTCCGCGGCTTGCTCGCAGGCCGCCGAGCAGGTTGGCGAGCAGGCTGTGGGGCAAGGCTGCCTCGCTCCGCAGCTTGCTCAGGGCCCGCCGGCAGGGCGGGGCGGGGCCGGCCCAAGTGTCACCCCCCTCCCCTGGAACCCGGGGCGGACCGCCCCCCCGCTCCCTCGCGACGCCACTGGATCAAAGTTTTCCTTCTGCCCCTCTCTTCCCTCTACAGCATGGGCAGAAACCACCTGCTTGACCTTTGGATCCACCAATGGTCTCCTTCCATCAACCCCATGGAGCCTGTCTTCACACACAAGGGAAGCCCTTACATCCCTGAAGGTCTGAGACCCATCAGCATCCCTCACTTGGTTTAGGCAGCCAGTCAAAGCCATTTCCCAGGGTGTGGCTGCTGCCACCTGCTGACAGCTTTAGGAGCCGCAGGTGAGCTAAGTGCAGGGTGGGAGCCAAAGGTGGACAAACTACCCCAAGAATGAGCACAATGTGCCCCCTGTAAGAGATACAGCCTGTCCCCTAACACACCAAAAAATATAGATCATGATACATCCACAATATGAGCCAACATCCAGGATGTAAGATAGGTTGCCAGAGACACCAACAAACTCAAATAAAGGAAATCTCTGAACCGCCACCACAATATATAGTGATTTTACCTAACTCCTTTTTCCTGTTTTTGTTTTTTGCAGCCAGTGCTTAGAGAGCCATTCTGTGTGTTATGAAGCTATTATTGTCACTCAAAAGAAAATGGACCATTTGTGCCAGGGTGTACCCGCTTGCTTGTGTGAACATAGGTTTCAGAAAGCAATCTCTTGGGTCAGGCTAACAGATGTTGAATGATGTGTTCCACCTGAGGTTGACCACAAATGCAATGTCTGCCTGCATGTGGAAACTTCTGTAGCTGCCATCCAAGACTGCAATAGGCCTGATTTGGAAATGCAACTCAATAAAGGCATTTCTTAAGGAAGCTGGTGAGAGTTTGGTCAGATAACTAGCTCCAAAATATTCTCAATAATGGATACCATGGGGGGAATTTGATGTTTCTGTTTAGTTGCAGGTTCCATCTGGATTCTATCCAGAAGAGCCAATACCTTAGTTAACATTTATTCAAGAGCAAGGCAGAGTTCAGTTATGGAAAGCAGTTATGGAAAGCTCCTATGATTTTCTGTGCTTTGACTTTCACTGCCTCCATATAACACTTCCCAGAGAGGCGTTCATTAAAGAGTACACCCAGTTATTTAAATGAGTGAATTTGTTCTGTAGGCTGCTGATCCATGTCTGCCAAAAATGATGAACTTTGTCCTACAGCAATTTATAGATAGGCTTTCCTGTTCACAGTATGTGCTGGACACCTCCAAAAGATTTTTGAGGTCCAATTGGGAAAGTGAGAAGAGCACAAGATTGAGATCTGTCTGTTCCTTATATGAGGTCCCAGAAAATACTAGAGCATTTGGCATGGGCATTTCATCAACAAGTCAAGATCTGCTGCCTCTTTGAGCCAAATAGTTGTAATGCAGCATGAGAGGAGAACAAAGACGGCTCTAATTGGTTTTCTAAACATTGCTAACAGATTTGGGTGGAGAGGGAAATGAATTTCACAAAGAGAGGGTTTGCTTGAGCATAATATGAAGCAAGCATCAAAGGCCCAGCATCTGATGATAGAATCATGATTCCATGACTAATGAATGTCCTTTTTGACCATAATGAAAAAGGTCCCCCCCCCAATGGCCTGGCAATGCTCATCCCTGTTCATGCAGAACGCAAAAGCCGTTGACTGTGAAATTACCATTAATTAAATAGGACATTGTCAGAATATATGCAGAGATGATGGTGGCGGCTGGCATAGAGCAATGCACAGGAAAAGGCAGTAATGAAGTCAGCAGGCAAGAAACATGTGCCAATCAGGCCTGGATCCATGACAGAAGGGAGACGTCAGTTGCTGACCCACAGCCAAATCTCCATGCTCTATTCCATGCTCCATGCTCTATGTGTTACAGGCCTCTGCATTCTTTGGACCAATGCAGCAGCAACTGTCCAAACAAACTCCCAGAGCTAATGACTTGCAGAAGCTTGTTTTCTCTTAGGTTTTCTTCCCAGCTAGATTACTACAACGCACTCTTCCTGGGGCTGCCCTTGAAGAGCATTTTTTAATAACATACTTAGATTTTCCTTATTGTAAACCTCTTCAAGATCTGTGGGTAGTAAGTATGGAAAGAAAGAAAGAAAGAAAGAAAGAAAGAAAGAAAGAAAGAAAGAAAGAAAGAAAGAAAGAAAGAAAGAAAGAAGTGTTGGCACAGAAAGCTGCTTTCTCCCCACACCAACACTAGAGATGGGTAAAGCTGTCAATTTTGCATTCTCTCTGTTTCTCATGTTTGAAATCTTAAGTTCCGTTCACATTTCCACATGAGTTTAAGTTCACTTGAAAATTCATCAGCATTTTAGTGCAAATTTCTCCTGATTGTATGCAGTTTTGCCTACTATATGTATTTTTGCAAAGCATATTTACCTAACATTTATATTTCCCCTAATATAATGATTGTCTCTATATTAGGTAAGGGTAAAGGGGTAAAGGGACCCCTGACCATTAGGTCCAGTCGTGACCGACTCTGGGGTTGCGGCGCTCATCTCGCATTATTGGCCGAGGGAGCCGGCGTACAGCTTCCAGGTCATATGGCCAGCATGTCTCTATATTATTTTCACTAAAAGGGCCCACTTTTACCCTAGTATATGCATTTTTATACTCATTACTTGGCTGGAGAAAGCATTGCAAAAGTGCAGATTTTGCAGGATTTTGTTTGGGAAGGTGCAAATTAAGTTGATTTGCTTTTATATGTGAATTGGATCAAGTTCCTTTCTCACTACTCCCCCCACCTCTAACCAATGCATTGAGCCATTCTTCAGGAGCGTGAGGACAATGATCTAATTTTTAGCCATATCTTTATCAAGATGCCCACTGTTGGATACTGGTCTCTCTGAGGGCCACCAAATGGGCTCCCTAGGAACACTCTGCTTCCCATAAATTATCCCTTCCCTGCCGTTCTTTATTCACCTGAATCCCCTCAGGCCATCCTTTTCCTCCACAGATGGATCTCATCCATCTTCCCAAAAGTGTCTCGAAGACAAAGGAAAGGAACATACGTACAGATGGAGCCAGGGACACTCCATCATCCATCCACATCAGCGGCCAATAATGGGACCCCAAGTATCCCCCTGTGTCTATTGACTGACCATCCTGGAGTTGCCTAAGAAGGCTGTGTGCCCGTGGGTGGGTGTGCGGGCAGGCGGGCAGGGAGGGGAGGGGAGGGGAGGCAGGGTCAGAAGAAAACAGCATGGGTAAGTTATTAAGGTGCAAAGGCTGCTGGGGGTGGGGTTTCTGAAGGAGAATTTTAATAAATAGCCTGTGACACAAATAAATTATACATCTGGAAGGCAAATGGCTGTTGTAAATTTAGCTGCCAAATTAAACTGACGGTGGGTCTCCCTACGTGACAATGGGTGCCATGTAACCCGATGGGAGAGGAAGGAAGAGCATAGCCACACTCAGGCTTCATATGGTCTATTAGACACTCATTAAAATGTCACCGCATCATTAGGTTTTGCATTTGGGGCATCAGCCAGAGCAGGGGCCCCTGTGCTTAAAAGACCAGAGAAAGCATTTGCTGACCCCGCCCAGCATCTGCGAATCTTCTTACGTGTAAAGATGATAATAATAAATAAATAAATTGCAATGCTTCTGCAGATATTTTATACATTAGGAATGATGCTTTATTCATCTGTTAAAAATGGCACAACAGAAACTAAACTGGGGGAGCAGAAATCTCAGAGTGAGGGGGGCAGACACTCAGATGATGCCAAATATGGTAATGCCCCTGCCCCCACCTTCCCATCTCCTCTTCCAGTAAGGAAAGAAGTGAGCCCAATATTCCCAAAACAAACCCATGAGGAAATGGGACCACCTGCTCCATTCTGGTGCTTCCTTCAGGGCTGGGGGAATATAAATGACACTGTCTATGTTTAAACGCAATTTACTACCCTTAATGCTGTGTCTTGAGACTTCCCAAAATTGACTGGAAGGTTGCAGGCAAGGAGGAGGGGAGGAGAGGAAGGAAGGGGGCTCATCTCTCTCTTTTCCAATGTGCAACATCCAACTCTGATCTTGCATATGGTTCACTGGTCACAAAGCACATTCAGGGCACAGTTGTGGAAAAGAACACCACCCAAATGCCCCAGTTTCCCCTTTTGTTTTATTTTCATTATTAACCCTCCCATCTGATGTCATAAATAACCACACAGAGAGAAAGAGAGAAAAAATGAGAAAGAACAAATTGCATCCCCTCGTTTCCAGATTCGCAACACAATCCTATGCATGTTTACTCAGGGGCGAAGTCCCACTGAGGCTTACATCCAGGAACATGCGCAGAGGACGGCAGCCTTGGAGTGGGATTCCATTTGCCTGTTTCCAGCAGTTCACCAGGCCAAAGCTCTGGGCTTGGAGAGTGCCATTTAGGCTGCAGTACTAGCTTGGGACCCAGGTGGTGCTGTGGGTTAAACCACAGAGCCTAGGGCTTGCCGATCAGAAGGTCGGTGGTTCGAATCCCTGCAACGGGGTGAGCTCCCGTTGCTCAGTCCCTGCTCCTGCCAACCTAGCAGTTCGAAAGCACATCAAAATGCAAGTAGATAAATAGGTACTGCTCCGGTGGGAAGGTAAACGGCATTTCCGTGCGCTACTCTGGTTCGCCAGAAGCGGCTTAGTCCTGCTGGCCACATGACCCGGAAGCTGTACGCCAGCTCCCTCGGCCAATAAAGCAAGATGAGCGCCGCAACCCCAGAGTTGGTCATGACTGGACCTAATGGTCAGGGGTCCCTTTACCTTTACCTTTAATATGTGGTTACTGACTCCTACTTGCATGCATAAACAGACTTAACCTGAACCCTGAGCTCATGTTGCTAGTGGGGGTGGCTTAGCTGGTTTCCAGTAGCTTTTACCTCTTTGCCCTTTTCCCCTCTTTGTGCTTCCTAGAACAAGCAAGGAGTCAGGTGGCCAATGACTCCCAGCTGCAAGAAAAGCCAAGTGAACGGAAGTCCCCAAATGGAGATTTTAAAGCCTGCATGTTTGCCAACCCGAAGATGGAAGGATCCTTTTTGCAAGGAAACCACATATTTTCTTTTTTAAGTCATTTAGAACCTGTTTCCATCCTTGTTATACTGCCAGCAGATGGAGACTTGTTTGCTGAAACTTCTGAAAACTATCTGATTAAAGCATTCACTTGTTTACAAAGCTAAGTGTCTGTGATGTGTATTCTAGCCCAAGTATTTTCACGGGGAACATTAGTTTCAAGGTGGGTGAGAGCAGATGTGCTTGGCGCAATCACCATTGTGCTTAACTCTGCAAATGGAGAGTAGGGATCTCTCTTCCAAGCCTCTCTCTCCAAATTGCCACCTAGGCAGCTCTTCCAGGACGGTGGAGGCCACCCCCTCTAGGTCTGGATCTAGATCACTGCAGAGGAAGCAGCTCTGGCAGGGTCCCTTTGAGCTGGGTGTCCAAGGTTCTGCACCTGCATGCTCTCCTCTTGTCTTTGACTTCCTTGAGACTCACAGAACACTCACAGAGCTCTACTTTAAATAGTTTGGCTTTTGAACGACGGAAAGGCTTATAGGACACACCAGTAAGTAGAGACAAGAACTTTTCTCTCTTAAGCAAGGACAGAACAGCCACAGAAAACGCCTGGCTTCATCCAAGCTCTGTGCCTTGAGGAAGGACTGAAGCTCAAGGGTTGAGGGCCTGCTGTCCCAGGTTCAAGTTCCAGCATCTCCAGGTAGGACTAGAAAAGGCTTCTGCCTGAACCCTGGAGTGCCACTGCCAGTCAGTGTAGACAATGCTGAACTAGATAGGCTGATTAATAGTCTTAGACAGCTTCCTGTGTTCCCATTAGTGACTAAGCCATATAAGGACTCTGTCCACACACCTACGGGAGGCCTACATGCATCTTACCATTTCTGAGGTCAAAATATAGCTATGCAAAATAATTCAGAAGTGTAGAGTTTGTGCATCTAAATGTCAAGCATGTCCCCCCCCCCCAGATTGCAGGGAAAGAGACAAGGACTTGCTTCAGACTAAATTCTACATTCTGAGCGCCTTAATCAAGTCATCCAGGATAATGGTGCCTCTTTACCTCCACCTCCAGGCTGGAGGATGCATCCGGATCCTCTTTTTGTACAGCCAGGGGCAAAAGCTCTGTAGGCGGCCTGCTAAGCAGATAAACTACTTTGCATCTCTTTGTTGCTGCTCTCCCACCCACCCAGCCACCCACCACAGCTGCTCCATTTCCAGTGGCTAATTGTAGTCATTCATGATAATAGCAAGGCCTTCTCCAAAAATGAGCATTAACGAGCTGTTCATTAATTGCCATTGACAAGAGTCACAGCAGCCGTTGCAGCCCTCATGAAGCAGCTGAACATAAGAGGTTATTACAAGAAGCCATTCTTGCTGGATGAAGATGGTCCCATGGCGACCGTGGTCAGTCTCGGCTTCAGTGAAGTTGCAGCTGAAGTCCTCTGACTGGGGATGGGGTGGGGAGGCAGATGTGACCATTTCATTGTTCTTTGCTCTCCTGCAATTTCATGCACCTCAACATGTTCTGCTACCTGGGCCAAAAGGAAGGGCCATCAATCAGAGAATAAGAGAATTGTACAGTTTGAAGGTGCACTAAAGGGTCTTCTTGTCCATGCCCCCTGCAATGCCAAGTTCAAAGTGTTGCTACTTGTATACAAAGCCCTTAACAACTGGGGACCAGTTCACCTGCGAGACCGCCTTGCCCCAGACAGGCCCTCTCAACTGAAGTGACACAGGTGCATTTGTAAGAAATCAATATTTTAGTATGGTGATACCTATGCTTTGGAACTCCCTGCCTATTGACATCAGGAAGGGGCCTTTGATGTGTTCTTCTCAATGACTGCTAAGAATATTTCTGTTTAGATGAGCTGACCCAGAACAGTTTATTGCTGTTTTTACTATTCTGAATATTTTAATTGTTTTCACTAATAGTTTTATTGTTTTCTTCATTTTGCAAACTGCTTTGAGGGGGGGGGTTAAATTTAAAAAAATACTCAAGTGGTATATAACTTTTATGAAATAAATAAAACAAAAATAAACAGGCATAGCCAAGCCCTGGGTCTTTTATGGAATATAATAGCTAAAAAAAATTGTGATCCATTTTCACATGCCAAATTGGCTTTCTGGGGAAACTCAACTTAAAAATTAGGAAAAGATGGTAATATTTAAAAATTGGATGCAAGAGGGCAAAATGAGGGAGATGAATTTTATACGCAGTGTTTTAAGACACAACTATCTATCAGATGCATCCCAATGGCAATATCTGCAGTTACAACATGTTGTAACAACAATGTTTGGACTGGCAGCTTTTTCATCCTCTGAGACACCAGAGGTATTAGAACAATTGATCAAATCATTTTGGACCAAAAACCGACTATCATTTTTATAGATATTTGTTATTAATAAATTAGTTTGATATGCAGACTTTGCGAAATGATTGGAATGAAGAATTGGTTGTTCCTATAGTACCTGAGACGGTGTCCCACTGCCAAGGTAGTATTGCTTGTTGTTTAGTTGCTTAGTCGTGTCCGCCTCTTCGTGGCCTCTGGTCCACGGGGTCACGAAGAGTAGGACACGACTAAATGACTAAACAACAACAACACTACCTTGGCAGTGGGACACTGTCTCAGCTTCGATAGCAAAGATATTGATGGATCTAAAATTAAGACATGCAACAGAAAATAATATTTAGAATCTATTGGACTCCATTATGTTTGTATAAAAAAGGAGAGTCTGGTCTATGTAGCACTTTGTTGGAGAAGGAATAAGGATAATGTCTCTTTGAAACATATGTTCTTACAGTGTCCTATTCTCACCAAGTTTTGGGAGAAAGTGTTGGCCTGTATAAATTTGAGTGTATGGGAAAACTTAAATGTTTCTGAGGAAAATATTCTTTTCAATTATATACCTATTATATGGAAATTGAGAACAGAACAACAAAAATGGATTCTATGCACCCTAACTATAGCCAAAAGACTGGTACTGATGAACTGGAAGTACAACTCTGTGATTCCTTTTTACCAGTGGTTTAGACCACAGCTCTACCTGCATCTCTTTTACAGAATACAGTTAGTTATTAATAATCATATAGGCATTACCATATATAAGAATCATATATATATATATATATATATATATAAGCATATATTGTACCCTCTTCTTTCTTCTTTCATTATATTTTGCACAAAATTTTACAAACTTTAAAATAACAATAATAAAAAGCCCTGCAAGTACAGACAGGCGACTCTTGATTTCCTGTGTCCCACTCCAAAGGGCATTAGACATCAGAATGTAGGAAGAACCCTGTCAAAATTGCTCTTTTCAAAATATCACAGCCTGTTTGATATTGGAAACCACTCATTGGTTGGTTGGTTGGTTGGTTTATACTCTGCATTTTTTCCTGATGGGACTCAAGGTAGCTGATAGATAAGAACAAGACCTGTTAGAAAAACAGAAAAAATCAATCATTAAAATAAAATTAAACATTGATAGAATGAAAACTATATACATCTATAAAATGTGTTTAAAACATACAAATTACAGTAAAAAATATAAAACGGGGATTAGAGATGGGCAAATGTGTCAATTTTGGTTTCTTTCGGGTTTTCATTCTTCCAGTCTGAAATTCAGTTCTACCATTTCTTTTTTTAAATGAATTTTATTAGAATGTATAAAGAAAAATCAAGAATCAAAAAAGATAGAGAAAAGGGGGGACAAAAAAAGAAAGAAAGAGAAAGCGATAAAGGAAAAGGACTAGAAAGAGAGAGTGGAGAGAAGAAGAAGAAGAAGAAGAATTGGGGGGGGGGGGGAGAGAGAGAAACATTAAGAACTCCCAATTCTTCATCTGTCTGCTATATATAAACGTTATTCACTTCACCCACTCCAGTATAATACCTAATAAAGCTACTTTCTAGAAACCATTACCTTCAATTTTCAAATCCAAATGTCATCTTTTCCCCCAATGTAGTTCTACCCATTTTCTGATTGTCATGATCATTAGGATTTTAAAAAATTGCAAATCATGCTGAGTTTACTGAGGAATGCCCCATCGTGCTTGTCTTATTATGCACTGAACATGGATGCTTAAATCTGTGTAATTCAAATTGCTTCTAACAACTGAGTTGGTTGGGTTATTATTATTAATTTTTAAGACATTCCTCCCTCCCTGTGGGGATGGGGCTGATCTTTCCAAATGCACGATAATTGAGATAATTGGCTGATGTGGTTTCTAATTAGGCTGGGACAATCAGCTAACCTTTCACTGACAAACCTCATTGATGAAGCTCAAACATGAAGGGTGCTTGGCATTAGATCTGCTTTTTATAGAAGATTATCCTGTTTCACATCTGCATTCTGTTTGTGCTTGGGCTCCAGAAGACAAAATTATTATTTATTATTATTTCTTAAATTTCCATACCACCCTTCATCCGAGGATCACAACGCAGTTTACAATATAATAACAGAAAAATGCACAACATAGTAACAAACAAAAACAATGTCCCCTCCCCAGTTTAAAAGGCCATAAAGGTAAAGGGACCCCTGACCATTAGGTCCAGTCGTGACCGACTCTGGGGTTGCGGCGCTCATCTCGCTTTATTGGCCGAGGGAGCTGGCGTACAGCTTCCGGGTCATGTGGCCAGCATGACTAAACCGCTTCTGGCAAACCAGAGCAGCACACAGAAACGCCGTTTACCTTCCCGCCGGAGCGGTTCCTATTTATCTACTTGCACTTTGACGTGCTTTCGAACTGCTAGGTTGGTGTAACCGCATATTACACCAGGCTAAAGGGTCTTCACATCGTTTTGCAGTCTTTGGCTTTGCAAGGCTGGAGAGACTGAGGTACTCCAGGGGACTCATCCTCTAATTCACCCACCAACCTAACCGTTTTATTTGTATGCCACTTTCCCACAAAACACACATGCTCAAAGCAGCTTACAACAAAGAAAAGGGGGACATTTCAAAACCATTCAATGATAGAAATGCAGATACTGGCTACCACAGCAGCTCAACACATCTGGCCATTTCCGATGCGAGAGGAAGCTACACCATCTACATCACAGGAATGAACTTGCCCTGAGTCTTGGACTTATAGTCAGACAGGTCATTGGCGCAGTTCCCTGTTACACCCAAGCTTCAGGAACTGTGGTTTGTTCCAACCATAATTAGTTAACAAACAAGAATATCACACCATGGTTTGATCCCAGCTTGTTTTAAATAATCACAGTTCCTTGAAATGTGATGTAACAGGGTATGGTGGTTAGTTCAAAAGCAGAAGGTTCCAATATTTTCCTTGCATACTTGAAGGAGTAGGAAGAGGAAGTGTCTAAGTTCACAGTAGCTTGTTTTTAGAATGGGAAACCTGTGTAAACTGGGCCATTAGTTGGGGAATGGGATGACATGAAAGCAAATGCATCCATATTATCTTTCTGACACTGTTGAAAATTCAGGCGTTGAAGCATACTCAAATGGTGGAAGAAATAATTTTCCAGATGATTTCATTCCTTCAAGGGAAGAGACGGCTCTGGCAGAGCATGCAGCAACTCTGGGACTTGTCGCATCAGGTTGGATGGCAACGTCATAATGTGACATGACTCAGAAAGGAAAATGCCATCTGTTGCCTCCTAAAGCAAGGTCTGCTCCAACACATTAAGCAGAAATAGAAATGTAAGTTTGCTGTGCAAAGCTGCCTACCTTGCTGAGGCATGGGAAGTGAATGGACAGATTATTTTCAGGTAGCAACAAAGGGGGCTGGCTTAAACTGAGCCACACCATTGTCCCACCCAGCTCTTTATCGTCTACACTGACTGGCAGCAATTCTCCAGGGTTTCAGGCAAGGGACAGTTCCAGACCTACTTGAAGATGCCAAAGATTGAACATGGGAGCTTGTGCAGGCAAAGCAAGTGTTCTTCCAGTGACATCACATTTTAGTCACCTCTCGCCAGAGGCAGGCCGTGTGGTGCCTTCCCATTCTCCCTGGTCCCAGGCTGACTGAGGCTGATGAAAGTGACGGTCCACCAACATTTGAGGGGCCTCCTCCCAACTCCCAAATTATTTACAAGAAACTTCACCTGAGTTTAGTAGTATGTGAATGAATGACCCTTTCGCTGGGCTCCCCTCTCCATTCTTTCTCCTACCTGACTTGGAAGGGGAGTTTGGAAAGTTTGGGGTTTGCTTTCCCTTAAATGCATCTTGTCATTTTCATCCAAACTGGGGATCATCATTTAACAGGAGCTTTGGCTAGTTTCAAAACAAGCCAGTTTCAAATCAGGCATCAAATCAGGCATAACTATAGTTATTGCTAAACTATGGAACCTATTGCATGCAAAGCATGAGCTCTACCTCCAAACTTGAGTCTTAGATTTCAAGCTTTGTGCAAGGAGGGAATCAACAGCTCACACTCCTGAGTTTGAACTAACCACAGTTCCTTGTTATGTCCAAACTCAAGGAACTGTGGTTTAGATGAAACAACAAATTGTGAATTACCGGTAAGCTTCCAAACTCCTCCTCCTTGCTGTACAGGAAATGGAGAGAAGAGGAGGAGAAGGTGAACCTGGGAGGATATGGTCACTCAGACAACACCAAAGCATAATTTTGTGTTAAAACATAGCTGAGACTGCCCAGTGGTTAGAGCAGCTTTCTCCATCCTGGTGCTCTTCAAATGTCATAGACCACAGCTCCCTTCATTTCTGACCATTGACCACACTGGCTGCTGAGGCTGATGTAACTTGGCATCCAGCAACTTCTGAATGGCACCAGGTTGGGAAAGACTGAGTTCAAATCCCCAGTCAGTCATAAAGCTCAGCAGGTGACTCTGGATTGATCACTGGATTGCAGTCAGTATAGCACTACTTTCAAGTCATTTAGCAGTATAGTTGTTGCACTAGTGGAACATCGTGGTACAAAAGTAAAGACAAGCACATTTCAGAAGATGGCTGGGCAACTGATACCACACCAAGTGTTAGCTGTTGGGCAGCAGACTTCCACTAGAGTAATTGTTGCATTGGATTCCTGTGTCATGGACCAAGAACTCCAGATATGGCCTAGCATTTCTCAGCCTAATCTACCTTGCAGGGTTGTTGTATTTTAGCAGGGCAGGGAAGAAGAACGTCTGCTGCCTGGAGGTCCTTGGAGAAAGCATGGGAGAAAAGTAATAAATGACATTTGGGATGTGGGGAGAAGGAGCAAGTCTTCTAAAAATGCTTCTCTTACTCTTGAGGATAACATTGTGTGCATTTCTGAGAGGTTGCATAAAGTTCACTGTTGATTTTTCTGCTTAGAGGTTGTCTATTTTCGTTTTGCTTTCATGCCAAAGGAGGCTTGATGCATGGCTTATTTTGGATCCTTTGGCTTCTGAAAATCCCCAGGTGTCATCCCAGTGAGGTCGCTCTGCATGGCTTCATGCAGCCTCTGCAAAGTCTGCAGCCGAGGGAAAGTGGGTCATGCTCACAAACTCATAAGAACACAAGGGCACAAAAAGAGCCTGCTGGATCCAGCCAGTGGCATCATAGTGCTTTTGGTGCCTGGTGTGGATGCAGCCAGTGCAAGCGTAGTGGCTCCCGATTCCTAGCTGGGCCTTCTGTGGATGTGTTGAAATGATCTGGAAAAGTGGAGCTAAATGCTTCTGGGGCTTTTCCACACGGCCGACGGCTTTGCCTTCTACAGCAGCTTGTCCTGGGGGCATATCAGGCCTGCTCAAGTGCAGGACTCTCCCCTGCTTCAGAGGCTCAGCCTTGGCCTATCGAGCCTCACACAGGTTCTTTGGAGAGGATGTGGTTGGCCGGATGCTGGACTCGAGGGGCTGAGCTCTGCTTGCTTGGAGCCAAGGCCCTGCCAAACACCCTTCCTTGTCATCCAGGTCTGATCCACTGCACAAGGAAGAAGCAACCCATCCTGAGTGAGGCCCTCAATCCAGTGATCCCGTATTGCTCTTAGCACAGAAGGTTCCAGACAGAGGATATCCCCAGCCTTACCGGGAGATGCGGGGAATTGCGCTTTCTGTGTGCAAAGCAGATGTTTAGCCCCTGAGAAGCTGCCTCCCCCTGCCTGGCACCTCGCTGCCCTCTGGGTGGGATGAAATTAAGCCCGGCTTCTCAGGAACTCTGAAAGATGAACTGAGTCATAAAAGATGTAGGAACTGGCCTCCGCTCTCACTCAGCACATCCCAAAACACAATGAGGAACTTCTTTTAAGGCTAAAGTTTCCATAGGGGAAACCAAACACCAAACAAAGACTGATGACAGCAAGTGTGTTTGTGTGTGAGAGAGTGGGTGCACATAGGGTGAAGTCAAACCAGTACGTCATTAAAAAAGATATCAAAGCGGTTTACAGTAATCTATATACCGGTATATAAAATCGTAAAAGGTGGGTGTTTGTGCTGTACCACCTTTCTCCGTAACCCCTTGATCGATTCCGTTCAAATTTGGACACAACATTCCACAGGCATATGGGAAGGATCTCACGCAGTTAGATTGCAAAAATATCACACCTAACCCACAGAAAAATGTGATTTTGTGCAAAAACAACAACAACACAGCGCCCTCCAGTGGACGGAACGCAGCATAACACACTGAAAATGACTCAAACCCCTCCTCCTCCTGTCACTGCAACCAGCCAATAGAAAGGCAGGCCACTCACAAACGCCTCTGCTGCCATTGCCAACCGCAAAAACGGCTATTCCTTTCAGCGACCAAGGCACCATCGGGTGGGGTGTGAAAGGTAGCCAAAACGTCGCATCCGCTATTTGTGCTAATACCTTGCCTGCCTACAGAGCCAGTATGGCCACAAGCGGGGGGGGGGGGGGACATTTCCGATAGTGGAGGCAGACGATTTCCGACATCGTCTGCCTCCACTAACATAACAGCCAAGGCAGGGGGGGGGGAACTATGTCACCCACGCCTGCCTACCTCCATTTCAGACGATGGCCGTTGCGCCTGCAGAGCTGGCAAAACATATATAATTTCTGACATTTCCTGGCCTCTCAGGATGCCCGTAAACGAAACAACCGGCATTTTTTTTCAGCGCTCAAAGCGTTTAAATAGCAGCTACGGCCACTGCCACCTTCAGCAGCTGCTGATCCACAAAAAAAACCCTCCAGCTAGCCAGCAAGAAAAAGTGTTGGTAAGCACACAGTTACAGGTAGGTAGCCGTGTTGGTCTGTCATAGTCAAAACAAAATAAAAAATAAAAAAATTCCTTCCAGTAGCACCTTAGAGACCAACTAAGTTTATTATGAGCTTTCGTGTGCCTGCACACTTCTTCAGATACACTGAAACAGAAAGCACACACTTCATCTTTGGCTATGCACCTCCCTTTTCCCTATAACAAAATCAGCCACAGCAACGCGTGGCTGGGCCATCTAGTATAATCATAAAAGCATACAATACAACCATGCAAACATCAATTAACTATTGTGGAAGGATGCATTTGTAATTCTCTGCATGGGCATGGCAGAATAAAGAAGTTTTCAGCAGGTATTTTAAAGTTAGCACAGAAAGCACCTACTGAATCTCTAGTGGCAGAGAGTTCCACAGGACTGGGCCAGTGACCCTAAAGGGAAATGACCCAACTTGGGAAATGACCAGAGAAGCTCTTGCAGATGTCCTCAGTGACTGAGCTGGGGTATCAGTCTGCACCCTGTTGGGCTTCCCACTTGCAGCGCCCAGGGAAGAGCTAAACTGTGCCAGGGTTAGCAAGTTCACAAATGTGCACACATAAACATATATCCAAATTAAATGCACTTCTTCAGTGCCTTGATTTAAATGGTTTTACTCGGAGTATGTCTTCCTTTAGGGGCAGGAAAACTCTGGCCCTCTTGATGTTATTGGAGTCCAGTGTCCATCCGCCTCTGCCAGCATGTCCACTGCTTAGGGACAAGAGGAGTCGGGGTACGACAGCACTGGGAGGGGAGCAGGTTGCGCCTCCCCGACTTAGTTGGCTAGCACTCATATATTTTGTGGGGAGAATTGCCAGTCCCTTATTAGGAACATCACCCTCTTTCTTTCTCCTAAGAAAAATAACATATGAATTGATTTGTTAACAAGACAAATCTTATGCCTTCAGGAAATCACAGCAACTGACATTAAGGGCAGATCACAACTGTACATCTAATGTTCACCCAACAAACAGTTAAACCATATGATCCCCACCCCCAATAATCTTGAGAACTGTCCTTGGTTAAGGGTGCTGGGATTTGTAGGTCTTAGAGGGAAACATGTGACTTTCTCCAAAGAATCCTGGGAACCATAGGTTCCCTTGGCAACATTTCCTTTTTTGTGGGGTTTTTACCATGAGGCGTTTTTACCGCGAAGGGATGCGGGTGGCGCTGTGGGTTAAACCACAGAGCCTAGGGCTTGCCAATCAGAAGGTCGGCGGTTCGAATCCCCGTGATGGGATGAGCTCCCGTTGCTCGGTCCCTGCTCCTGCCAACCTAGTAGTTCAAAAGCACAAAGTGCAAGTAGATAAATAGGTACCGCTCCAGTGGGAAGGTAAATGGCGTTTCCGTGTGCTGCTCTTAGCTAGGGCTGCAGCCTTTGTGACCCAGGATGTGTAAAGCAGGATGTCACTTACACCCACCCCACCCCCCACAATGTTTGAAAACGTCAGCTTTGTACTTAAACACAAATTGGCCGGGAACTTCATTGTCTGTGTCTTTCTTAATTTATTTAAAGAACAACAAACTGGTGATTGCTTTAACTTTTTGATATGTGGTGATTTGAATCATGAGGATGAATTAGAAGAACTGTTGGGTCTTGAATGAGTCTTGCTTTGGAATTGAGGACTTCATTAGATTTTCTTCTGCCTTTTCATTTTATTTTGTTCTAAGGGCTTGTTAGAGATAATGTATAAGCATGGTGTCAGCTCCCTTAAAAAAAGGTCGATAACTCTGGGAAATGGGGGGGGGGGCGCCAGAAGGTGATCTCGCCTAGGGCGCAAAAAAACCTAGTACCGGCCCTGTTGCCCCCCTCCCCCCTAGTTTTGATCCTGGGTGCGCCCCTGGGGTGGCGCATGCACTATAAGTGTTTGGAAATAAAGCAGGACGCCTGTCCCCCAAACCTTTTCAGGAGCCAACAGTATTTTTTTTTAATGATTTTGAATATCAAGTAACAGAAGAGACTTAGTTAAAGGAAGAGACTTAGTTAACAGAAGAGACTTCTGTTTCTGTGTATCTGAAGAAGTGTGCATGCACACGAAAGCTCATACCAAGAACAAACTTAGTTGGTCTCTAAGGTGCTACTGGAAGGAATTTTTTTTATTTTATTTTGTTTAGAAGAGACTTAGACAAGGAACACAAAGCTTCGCGGTTGCGCAGAAAAGAAATGAAAGGAGTGGCTGATGGTTGTAGTTTTGGAAGTCCCCAGGAAGGCAAGGCAAGGAAAGTGTCTGTCCTTGATGGAGGGTGAAAACCACGTTTGATGGTCTTAGCAAAAGGATATGGAAAGTGTGAGCCCCCCCCCCATTCCCTTTTTTGTTTTGTTGAAGCGCGCTGCCCCCCCCCCCGGGCCAAGAGGGCTTCTTTGGGTCTCTCTGCACTTCCGGCTCCTCCGCGCGCCCCGGGACGCCAGCAGCCCGACGGCATTTCCGCAGCCACAAGGGGCAGCAGCGAGGGAAAGCGGCCCGGCGCCGACAGCGCACGCGCAAAGGGCGCCGCCCAACAAACGGCCTCCTGCCCACCAGGTGGCGGCAGAGAAGCCCCTCTCGGGGCCTGGCAGGGCTTCCTCGCTCTCCTCCACGGCCTCCTGGCGGCGAGGCGGTGCGTCATCGTCTGCGTCACCAGGAGGCGCCGGAAGTGCTGCGGGGAGCCTTGGAGACGGATTGAACTATCGCTATATCCGTCGAGACAAATATATCTTTAAACTGGACGCGGGTACTGCGTGGGGTCGCGCGGGGAAGGCGAGGGAGGGGGCGGCCGTGGGGGGCCGGGGTTTGCTAGGCCGCGTTTCCATAGCAACATCCCTTTCACCTCTCTCGGGGGGTCTCTTGCCCGGGGAGGCGCTGGCGCTGGATGCGGCCCCTTGGGCTGCTGCCTCGTCCGCCTTGGTGCAAACTTTGGGCCATTGGCCGGGATCCAAAGCCAAGGGGAAAGGGGAGAGGGCGACCTCGGTGGCGGCTCCGTCGGCCGCCCTGGCGCTGCTGCTGCTGCTGCTGCTATTTTTATATTTCTTTAGACTCCCCTTTTTTCCACGACAGGAACTCCAGGCGGCTTATAGATAAAATAGAAACAGCTGAAAATAAAGAGGGGTGGGTGGGAAGAGCCATTAAAAAGCAATTAAACATTAATAAAATTGAAGGTATCTATCTATCTATCTGATACAGTATATGAAAACATACAGATCATTACAGTAAAAACATCACAGCACCAACCTTTTAGGACTTGGAAATCATGACCTTGTGAATTTATGGCAGAGGTGAAATTATAACATGTAGCTTGTTTTCTTGCTCTCTACAGTGTTTGTTATTTTATTGCTTTCCTTGTAACTTGATCTTATGCATATTTATTTCTTCACTGGGAATGTTTCTACCTTTTTTTGACCACCCCTCTTTCCTTCCCCAGACCATTTCTGTGTGTCCTCAGTTTGTATGAAGAAATGACTACGCAAGTAAGTGTATCAGAGCCCCAACTTTTAATTTTATGATTTAAATTTTATTACTTTATAACAGGGATATTCCTTTTTCTCCCCTAGTACAGTATTCTCTTCAAGCAAGAACAAGGTGAGGAAATAATCCTACTTTGTGCCTGATTAACAAAAACTGGCAATTTGAATGTATGAGAAAGGGATAGACTTTTAACATTTTAACTGTTCAAAGAAAGAATGAATTTATGAAAGAAATGTTCTAGTTGTCATGCATGATTCCTGGTATGTTTGAAATATGAAGACATTTCTGATACCATAGGGATAGGGAACCTTTGGCCCATCACATGTTGTTGGGCTCCAATTCCCTTCAGTCCCAGTCAGCATGGTTGCTGGTCAGGATGATGGGATTTGTAGTCTCTAGATTGGAGGAGTAAGTTATGTACAGTATTGAGAAGAGACAAACTGGGGGTGGTGGGAGAGACATCCTAACACTCTTCAGATACCTAGATGGGTTCCTAAATAAAAGAGGGCAATGGCTTAAACTCTGATGTTCAAGAGGACATGATTAGATCTAATGGGCTTAAATTGCAGGAGAGTAGATTTTGGTTGTACCATAGGAGAAGCATCTTGAGAACGAGCAGTTTGACAATGGAATCAGTTTCCTAGGGCAATGATAATGTGTCAGACCCAGTCACTTTGGATATGGAGCCAGATAGTCTGTTATTCCACCCACCCCTACCCCACCTGACTGGCTGAGTAAAACAAAGGAGAAATATATCTACTTCTAAAATTGTGTTTTTTTTGTCCAGAGTGGGCTAATTTATATTAAGGCAGAATCGATACTATCTGTGACACCTTGCTGTTATCCAGTAAAACTTAAGATAACCCCAGCTGTTAAACTGCATTCCTTTTTGGAATCATCTTCCATTCATCTTTCAATCAGTTATTTTCTTTCCCAGCACATGACGACGCCATCTGGTCAGTGGCCTGGGGGAAGAATAGAAATGATGGCTCAGAAACAGTCATCTCAGGCTCTTTGGATGACATGGTGAAAGTCTGGAAATGGTGAGTTCCAAAAAAGAAAGAAAGAAAAAGAATTGGTTAAACTGAATTCTAGAGAAGCCAGGAGCATGATGTAAAACATGTGCTGGTCTGTTTGGCATCATAGCTAGTTGCTGCTGATATAACTTCTGTGAACTTGTCTAATTCTTTTTCTTTTAGCTCTGATATAATTTGGTTTCCTGTGTATACACGCTGTAAAGGTAAAGGTAAAGGGACCCCTGACAGTTAGGTCCAGTCGTGGACGACTCTGGAGTTGCGGCGCTCATCTCGCTTTACTTGCCGAGGGAGCCGGCGTACAGCTTCCGAGTCATGTGGCCAGCATGACTAAGCTGCTTCTGGCGAACCAGAGCAGCACACAGAAACACTGTTTACCTTCCCGCCGGAGCAGTACCTATTTATCTACTTGCACTTTGACGTGCTTTTGAACTGCTAGGTTGGCAGGAGCTGGGACCAAGCTGTAGTTCAACACAAATTCAGATTTGATTTTTAAACTGTGCTTTGATTTACCCAAGCAAGCCTTGCAAAAATTAGTTTTCACTGTGCTGTTAGTAACTTGTGGTTTCGAAAGTGTTGACAGTGGGTTTCAGACAAGGGTATTTCCTTCCTGGAAATGCCAGGAATTGAATGTGGGATCCTTGCCACTGAGCTAAGGCCTTTCCCATTGACTTCCTTGGGACTTCTATGTGCATAATTATTTCATCTCCTTTTCATGCGGAAGACTGAAATTTAGGGAGGGCAATGGATTGTGAAAACCAAAATTAATATGGAAATGGAAAAATATGCAGAACAGAATTTCAGAATGTGGTGATAGGTGTGCCATATGAAGAAACGTGTATTATTTTTAAATTTTAGTTTCCTTTTATTTTGCAAAGGAACGGAGAGAAGCTGGATCTCAAGTGGACATTAGAAGGTCATCAGCTGGGTGTAGTTTCGGTGGATATTAGTCGCACGGGTACCATTGCTGCGTCAAGTTCTTTAGATGCTCACATTCGTATTTGGGACTTGGACACTGGCAAACAGATCAAGTCAATAGATGCTGGACCTGGTAAAGTTCAAAAGTTCTCTGACTACTAAGAATATACAGTTCAAGGGCTGCAGGTGTTCTAATGAGTAGTTAATATTTATTTTTAGCATACTGTTTCTAGTGTTTGTCTTATGAAATTTATATGTATGTTATACATTGCTCTGAACCCTTTGAGAGGAAGGGTGATTAATAGGTTATTGATTTATTGTTTATTTAATTTAAAACATTAACTAAAGCTTTATGTATGTATTTGCTGTTTTCATAATAGAGGACCTTGTGGTGGATTACAAGGTGAACATATGTTCCATAAAAAGCTAGTCATGACTAACTGCAATCCTATGCATGCCAACGGTAGTTCATCACATTAAACTCTTCAGGACTGACTTCTGAATAACTTGATCAGGCTGTGAATCCCATAGAAATCAATGGGGAGTTAGTAATTTGTTCCATTAGGAAGTAGAGGCTAAAGCTCTGCATGTTTGCTCAGATGGTTTGTTCATTGGACAGTTTCAAGGTGAGGAATCAGTAAGGGGCCCCAGTTTTAACCTTGTCACTGAGATGAAGCTCACTAGCTGAATTTCAGGTAAGCCACTCCTTCTCAGCATCTTTTTTTCCATCTTCTGAATGGAGGATAGTAATCCTGACTAGTGATGTGAGGCGAGAATATTCTCCGGAGAATGTTATCGAGAATGAGAATATTCTTGGGAATATTCTCTGCTAGAAAATTCTCCAGAGAATATTCTCCACAAATTATAAATTTTAATGTAAGAACCATTTTTCCAATCTACATTTAAAAAATCTAGTAAATAGTAAGTCAAGCCAGTGTAAGTAATGAATAATGAGTTTTTTGATCCAGTTACATTACTGGGCATTGTGTCTTTCACCACTGAAATGTGAGCTAGAGAAAACTTTTTTTTTAAGTTTTAAAAATGCTATTCATTTAATTTGATGAGCATTTTAATTAGTATGTATTTCAACTATATGTAATAGCCTTTGTTGTATTTTGGTGTGACCTTATTCTTAGCAATTCTATACCCTTGGTCATACAGTGCGATTTTTTTTGCAGAAAGTACCGGTAGCTTTAATGCTTTATACACTTAAAAGTACCTAGGCTTATACAATTATGTGTAACAGCATGTGAGGTGGCCTTGATTTAAACAGTTGATGTTTCTATATTTTTATTTAGTGCCAGTAACTGGTTTTTGCAGTGCCATTCAATGGTACAAGGTGCCATTTACCAGAGACTGACATACTGAAATATTAATGTATGTGTGTGTGTGTGTGTGTGTGTATATATATATAAATATTATATATTATATAGAATATTCCCCAAAAGATTTTTCTCGAGAATTTAGCATCACTAATACTGACTCACCTAATTGGATTGTTTGTAAGGATTACAAGCTCCATTTGGTACGCAGGCTGAGACCCTCCCTGCCTGTGGACTGTCTAGCCAGAGTGGTGCATGCTCTGGTTATCTCCCACTTGGACTACTGCAATGCGCTCTACATGGGGCTACCTTTGAAGGTGACTCGGAAACTGCAATTAATCCAGAATGCGGCAGCTAGACTGGGAGTGGCCAACAAGACCACTTAACACTGGTCCTTGAAGACCTACATTGGCTCCCAGTACGTTTCCGAGCACAATTCAAAGTGTTGGTGCTGACTTTGAAAGCCCTAAACGGCCTCGGTCCTGTATCCCTGTCTCCTTCTGCCCGGACACTGAGGTCCAGGTCCGAGGGCCTTCTGGTGGTTCCCTCCCTGCGAGAAGTGAGGTTATAGGGAACCAGGCAGAGGGTCTTCTTGGTAGTGGCGCCCGCCCTGTGGAATGCCCTCCCGTCAGATGTCAAGCAAAAAAGCAATTACAGTGGTACCTCTCGTGTGCACCTCTGGATACGTATCCTAGGTTACTCACGTGGCAAACCCGGAAGTATTTTCCCAGGTTTCACCATGCGCACATGCAGAGAAGTGCTCTACTGTGCTGCACACATGCGCAGAACAGGCACCTCCGGTTGTGAAAACCTCGGGATCCGACCGGAGCTCCGGAACGGATCCTGTCTGCAACTGGAGATACCATTGTATCCTACTTTTAAAAGGCATCTGAAGGCAACCCTGTTTAGGGATGTTTTTAATGTTTAATGCTGTATTGTGTTTTTAATATATGGTTAGGAGCTGCCCAGAGTGGCTGGGGAAACCCAGCCAGATGGTCGGGGTATAAATAATAAGTAGTAGTAGTAGTTGTTGTTGTTAAATAATTAATATAAATCATTTTGAATGATTCAAACCATTACACAAATATCATCACCCTCAACATCATCAGCAGGATATTAAGCACAATAGCATGTGAACGATGATAATGGCTCGCAATGGGATGCACCTTCTAATATCTGCTTTCATGCACAGTTCAATACATCAACATTGCCGTGCACTTATAATATAAAAACTGTTCAATCAGTGTTGGATATTTACTCGAGTTTATAGCACTAACTTTTCCCTCCTTCTCCTCTCACAGTGGATGCCTGGTCACTCGCTTTTTCGCCTGACTCCCAATATGTTGCAACAGGAAGCCACATAGGGAAAGTGAACATTTTTGGTGTCGAGACTGGAAAAAAAGAATATTCCTTGGATACAAGAGGCAAATTCATCCTGAGTATTGCATATGTAAGAATCCTGGCTGTTAATTGGTGTTTGGTGCAATCTCTTTTACTATCTCCACCACTTACTAATTTGTCCTGAATGCCCTTTGTTTTGCTAGCATTTAAAAAGCGGTGCCAAGGGAGAGATGATCAGGCCTCAGACCTCCACTGTGCTAGGTCATTAATGGTTTCAAAATGCTGATCAACAAGTGCTGCTTCAGAAGATTTTCAAATCCAGCACCTCTTACTCTGTTTTTCTTCTTCACAAGGCTGTGTGTGCAAATCTAAACCAGATAAAATGCTATGCTTTCACACTATATGGGGCCCACAGTAGGAAAGAAATTGTATGGGTGCCCAGAGACATTAAAACACAAGCCCAGATAAATTGAATGTGACAAGAATATAACTGTGTACTTGTCAACGATCAATGCTTGTTTTTTCATGGGATTTATAGGTGTGTCCCCACTAGCTGATGATCCTAGAATATGTGGTGGTGGGGAGCCTCTGTCTTGCCGGCCAGACGTTGCCCACCAAAGGCTCTAAGCTGGCCGAGGCCGTTTCCCCCAATTCCTGATTCAAGGGCTTTGCATGGAACCCCAACTGAAACAGAAGGGGGGGGGGGACCTTCCTTTTAACAGCACCTTGCACATTATGTCATTTTTATGTCATGTGATTGGCGTATGGGCAGCCCAGTGAGGCTGATCTTGATAAGGATCTGGCCCATACCACCAAAAGGTTCACCACCCTTATGTTATAGCCTGAAATCAGCAGCTGGAACATTTTATGCCCCAAACCAATTGGTGCCCTTGATTAGGGATCCACCTCTGGGTTTTCTTGCAGGAAAATCAGAGCCTTGTTGAAGTGAGACTGATATCCCCTGGTGGAGTGTAGACCGGTTCTGCAAAGCAGCTAGTGCTCTGCAGACTTGCCTAATGCTGCCAAGCTAGCCCCAAGCAGGATGATTTGTAAGAGACCTGCAATGTCAAGCTGCAGCTTGAAGCCTTTCCCATCATTGGATCTGCTTGATATACCCACAGGTATATTTAATCTTCCCGGCATAGTAATGCACTCGAGCAGAGAGGGCTGCCTTTCTCATCTTTGCCCCAGAAATAAATTGGCTGATGTTGGCGAGGCTTAGGTATAGTTGACTTTTTCTGGGTTCCACAACCTCTGGTCTGAATCCCTGTTGCTGGGAACAGCTACTGGGGAGAGTGCTGCTGCTCCCGGGCTTCCCATAGGCACCTGATGGGCCATTGTCAGAACAAGATGCTGGACTAGATTAGACTGTGGCCTGATGCAACTGTGCTCTTTTGACGTAATGTTCTTATAACTTGACCACAGTATTCAAGGCATTGGTGACTTCAAGGTTGGATTACTGCAAAGAACTCGGGGCGGGGTCCTTGCCATTGGTTTGGATACTACAGTTGTTGAGAGCAGCATATTATGGCTCAAGATTTGCACTGGGTGCCAGTTTGTTACTCGGACAAGTTCAAGGTTTACTCTTACTACATAAAGCTGTTGAGAACTTCAGACCAGTTTACATGAAAGATCACCTTACCCCATACATGCGTACTTGACCACTTTGATCTGTGGAACTTGCACTTTTACAAAATGTCGGATAATGTTCATTCCTCATCTGTTTGGATTCAATCCAATCTATTCTTTGGAGCAACCTTCTCCAAAAGGTTTTCTATGCTGTTCTAGATGCTTTCAAAAAACTTTATTTCAGCTTAGTGGTGGTTGTTTTGATTAGGTGGTCTATAAATTTCTCTAAATAGAATATGTTTTCCTTTTATGCCTGCTTGTACTTGGGGATGGAGGAAGATAGCATTTTTTAAAAAATAGCACAATTCTCTGTTATTTGCAGAGCCCAGATGGAAAATATCTTGCCAGTGGAGCTATAGATGGAATTATCAATATCTTTGATATTGCGACTGGAAAACTTCTTCACACGTTGGAAGGTAAGGCTTGGAATGTTTGCAGCAGATTGCTCTCCATCTCTGGGAAGTGGTCTGAAGCCTCCAAATACAGAGGCTGTGCTTTGCTTTCCTCCTTCGTTTTCAGGTTCCCAGCAGAGCTTCTCTTGCCCATGCTTCCAGAAACAGTTCAGGAAAACAGTCAAACAAGGTTGCAGGGGTGGGGGCAGTACAAGATGTGATATATTCAGGCCTTCATGGATGAAAGTGGGATTCTTTTATATTTCAGGGCATGCTATGCCAATCCGTTCCTTGACATTCTCCCCAGACTCCCAGTTACTTGTCACAGCTTCAGATGATGGCTACATCAAGATTTATGATGTGTAAGTGCTAATCCTTTCTCTGTCAAGAGCAAGGCAATGTCTCTCAAAACTGATTGATAAAATCTGTCTTTTTGGAGATAAAAAAATCAATTTCCCCTTGACTCTTGTACACCTTTCTACCTCCTTGTATCTGCTCTTAACTGCTCCTCAGTTTTCCAAACCAACAGGAAAGAGGTACTTGGCTTCCTTCCTTGCCAGGATGGATGTTGAGAGCATGTCCTTCAGAGGTTGTTGGACTCCATTTCCTGTGTCAACGCCAGCCTGCAAGGCCGATAGTCAGGACCGGTGGGAGTTGTAATCCAACAAGATGAGGAAGGCTGCCTGAATCAGTTATGTCAGTGACAACCTTTGGCTTTCATAGAAAAGAGCAAACAGCCCCAGAAGACACTGCCAACCCTAATCTAGTGTTACCAGTTTCTTACAGTGGCCAACAGAGTTAGAAACTCAGATATACGGAATAAACTAGGCATCACATGGCACCTTAAGCCTAGGTTACGATCACAACAATGGAAAGTTTAGCCACATTCCCCCCTCCTCAATTACAAAGCTGAAAATGAATTGTGTATATCATCAGCAGAATAAAATTTAACAGTGGTGATTCCCCACTTTTTGCTGCTGTTTTGATTCCTTTGGGTTATTCCAGGTGTCTTTTGTGGCCTTTTGAACGATGGAAGCAATTAACCATTCTAAAAAGAAAGCATCAAAAATAAAACGAGCACCCCAGACCATACCTTTGTGTTTTGGGCAAATAAATCCAGAGTAACAACCATTTCCTGATTCTGTACTAAACAACAACACATATTACAGGCCTACGCAACTGATGGCAGAGATGCCCAATGCATGCATGTGCATGCGCATTTAGTGCTTGCTTGTATTTATATTTAGCTTTTTAATCCAATGGATTCACAAGTTAGTTTACAATTGAGACAAACAATTATAAGTGAACCAGAACATCATCAGAAAAACTACCAAATAAAACAAGTATCAATAGAATCAATATGGAAACGGGCCATTCTTCAGATTGTTAGATGGAAATGGCAAGGAAATCTGCATGCTTCCCATGGCTTCCTCTACTAAAGAAAGGCTGTGTTAAGTTTTCACCTACAAAGCTGGCCAGGCCAGATTAAGGGTGCAGAAAAGTCCAAAAGAAAGAAAGAGAAAGCAAATGGGCCATCACCATAAAAGGGTAGAGTAGGTTTAGTGGCCTAGATTTGAAAGAAAATGGGAAGTATCCTACAAGAGTTGGGGAGACGAAAAAAAGGGGCCATTGCATTTTAAGATAAAGGAGGAAAGCAGAATGGAGCCTGAAGAGAGACAGGATCCAAACACAGAACACTGCCCCTTTAGAAGGGGTCTGGGTGACCCCTTCTAAACGGGGAAGAAATGGGGGAAATATCCAGACAATGAAAAGGAGAATGATCCGGTGGGGTGGGGGGAGGAAGAGGTCATGAGAAAGCTGGGATTCCTCCCCAAAGACAGAAACGGTGGGGTCTACTGCAGGAGGCAGTAGAGTGAACATGGTATACTTTAAAACACACACAACCCCTAGCCGGCCAGGCAGCACTGACCCTGGAGGAGATGTTATCTGCATATGCTCACTCCAGCCTTAACAGTCACACACGGCTTTAGCCATTCAAGCACAGCCAACCCATGCACGTTTTACTTTGGAGGAAGCCCCATGGAATTCTGTTGCAAGTACTGTAGAAGACAAACACCAGATCAGGGATGGAAACAACTCTTTTCTCCAAATGGCACACACATGGATACCTCTTCTCCCTCCGTCGTCGGAGATCTCAACCTCCGTCCCTCCTCCCAGCACTCAGACAGGCTCTCTGAAGTGCAGATTTACTCCTGAGTAAAAGCTTTCCCCCCCCCATGGCACCCTCCCACCCTTGCTTGTTCTTTCTCAGCCTCCTGTGTCTGGTAGAGAAAAACACTCAAATGCAGCTGAGCAGCAGAGACACACCAGCAGCAGGCAGCCACTTTCTTTCTAGTGTCTTTCTAATGTAGGGTGGCATTAGCATTCACGCGTGCAAGCAGCAGGTCCAAGCGGCAGCCAGCAACAGGCAACAGCCTCTTAGAAGCGCCAGCAATTTTAATTAGTTGCAATACACAGTGACAAGACATAAGAAATTCCTCACAATCAGCCCATTCTCTGTTGCAGAAGGTGCCTGGTGCCCAGTTAGTTTCAAACACTGGTGGCCACCCAGATGCCTTTGGGTATCCTGCAAGAGCGGCCTTCTATGTCTGAATGTGGAAGTTATATTTGGTTGACATGTCCAATAGCTACAAAAAACCTCCTTTTCCTTGGATTTGTTTTGTTCCCATCCGACCATCAGCCCCTAGGAAACTGCCTTTATACCAGGTGGTATATGCTATTGGTTCATCTAGCTCATTTCCCCCCTGCACCACCATAAAAATATTTACCTTCATCCATTTGGCTTCTGCAAAGAAGCATCTTTTAGCGTTGTTTGCCCTTTTCCATTGGAAAACGAAGGTTGTAATTAATGTGACAGATAAAGGCAGCCTTCCCCAGCCTCATGCCCTTCAGCAGCTGTTGAACCCCATCTTCCATAAGCCCCAGGCTGCATGGCAACTAGTTAGAGATGATGGGGGTTGAAGGGCCCCAGGTTGGGGAAGGTTGAATTAAGGGAGAAGTCATACCCTGCTAAGTGATGATGTTGGTTGCGTTTTCATTAAGTGTGAACCCTTTCACATGGCAGGAAAGTATGGGGTGCAGTCTAGCACATACGTTTTATTCTTTCGGAATGCTAATCTCTTGGACCTTGAATGAAGAATGTGGTAAAATGGACCCAGCACTCCCAGGTAGCCAAGAATTGCAAGGAAGATTCATAATGAGAAGTAACCATTTTTTCACAGTGGTTTGTCCACAATTGCTCCAACTTTTCATTGAGACTCCTCTGATAAACATCCAAAAAAACTCAGAGGTTCCCCGGAATATTATTTTGAAGAGCCTGTTGTTAAGGTGTATTTCTAAACTGAAGCCTGTTTTTGAATTCTGCAGGCAGCATGCGAACCTGGCAGGCACCCTGAGTGGCCACGCATCTTGGGTGCTAAATGTAGCATTTTGTCCTGACGACACCCATTTCGTTTCTAGGTATGTAGAATGTTGACATGACCTGATTTGGTTGGGTTATGCATTACATTTTCATCTTGCCACTAGATGGAACTCTAGAAAGAAGTATGTCACTAGTGGGTGCATTGTTGAGCAGCACTTAGCCTAATTTCATGTGGGTAGCAAGGAGGGGGAAATGGATGGGAAAGGAGGTGGTGCAAAGAGAGAGAGAAGTGGTGACCCACATTGGGCTTTGACCTTTCCACGCCTGTTGCTAGTATGCGGCCCCCAGCAGAGGGAATGGTTGCCTGCTGCAGGTCTATGCTGGGGTTACTCTCTTCTGCCTCCCCCCCCAGCCATTCTTTTTAAATCACTAATTTTATAAGGGGCAAGACTACAAAGGCATAACACGAGAGGAATCCCCAGAATTACAACAGAGGTAAGTAGAGCACCCTTGTAAAGCAGGCTAGGTTGAGATACTCTGGTCCATAGTCATCTGGTGAACTTCATGGCTCAGTGTGGATTTGAACTTGCCGCCTGATCCTATGACATTACAGCATCACCATTCATTTATGCGGATGGGATGTGGAGAGGAAGGCCTGTTTATAAATGGAGCTTCATAGAGTAAAATTCACATAGTTGTGAAAACTGGGTGCATGACTGGTGAATTGATTTTCTTAATTTGGTAGAACTAGAAATTGTTGTTTAGTCGTTTAGTCGTGTCTGACTCTTCGTGACCCCATGGACCAAAGCACGTCAGGCACTCCTGTCTTCCACTGCCTCCCGCAGTTTGGTCAGACTCATGTTGGTGGCTTCAAGAACACTGTCCAACCATCTTGTCCTCTGTCGTCCCCTTCTCCTTGTGCCCTCCATCTTTCCCAACATCAGGGTCTTTTCCAGGGAGTCTTCTCTTCTCCTGAGGTGGCCATAGTATTGGAGCCTCAGCTTCAGGATCTGTCCTTCCAGTGAGCACTCAGGGCTGATTTCCTTAAGAATGGGTAGGTTTGATCGTCTTGCAGTCCATGGGACTCTTAAGAGTCTCCTCCAGCACCATAATTCAAAAGCATCAATTCTTTGGCAATCAGCCTTCTTTATGGTCCAGCTCTCACTTCCATACATCACTACTGGGAAAACCATAGCTTTAACTATACGGACCTTTGTCGGCAAGGTGATGTCTCTGCTTTTTAAGATGCTGTCTAGCCTTGTCATTGCTTTTCTCCCAAGAAGCTAGAATTCCCAAGAACTAGGAATTAGCAGCCTTATTTTCAAAATGTGCCAAGTAACTGTAGGATTGTATTCAACTAACATACTCAGTTAAACTCCTTAAAATTTATGGACCTAAGTCATGGCCAGTTAATTACAATCATAGGTCTACTGTGAGTAAAAGTTAGTTGAATACGACCTATGCCAACTTCTCCCCCTATTTTTAAGATGGGTTTTTCACAAATGAATATACTGCATTTTGGGGTGGGGGGGTTGCCCAGAGTTGTTCAGCTCTTTTGGGGTGGGGGTTGCCAACAATCGCTCACCCGCCTGACCAACACTCCCAATCACCAGCAGCCACCAATCACCCACCCAATCGCCACTGACAGTCTCCTGCTCGCACCTGCAACCAATCGCCCATCCCCCCTCTGCCCTATCCTTGTATAAGACCCACTAAAAAAACATTGTCTTAGACATGGAAAAATACGGTGTGTTGATGTTAAAAGAAGTCTGATTAAGAGTATAATGGGATAAATGACGAAGAATTCCTAAGGAAAAAATCTCAAATGGGGTCTGCTGCCCGGAGAAACGTGTATGAAGCATTGTTTCTTTACCTTGCTGATCTTGCGCTACAGAGCATGGGTTTGCTCTACACTGCTGCAATGTACTTGTATCATTCTACAGTGGTACCCCGCAAGACGAATGCCTCGCAAGACAAAAAACTCGCAAGACGAAAGAGTTTTTCGTTTTTTGAGTTGCTTCGCAAGATGAATTTCCCTATGGGCTTGCTTCGCAAGACAAAAACGTCTTGCAAGTTTGATTTTCAATGCATTCCTATGGGAAACCGTGCTTCGCAAGACGAAAAATTCGCAAGACGAAAAAACTCGCAGAACGAATTAATTTCGTCTTGCGAGGCACCACTGTACTTTCCTGCTCATTTCAGTGTGTGGTTTTCCCCATAAACAGCGAGGCGTTAACAGCATCCCCAAGCTCTTGCCCTTGTTCTCCTGGGTTTGTTTGCAAAACGTGTGAGCGGAAGAAAACTGTTGGTGTCATCTTCAAGCATGGCAAAATGTGGGGCATCTATTGTAGGGGTCTGAGCCGTGCTGAATTTTTCTGAGAGCTGCATTGAGCCACACTTGTCTTGGGGGTTTGTGCAATTTTTGGGGGCAAAAAAAAAATGAAAGGCACAAATACAGGATGGGTGACACCTGGCTTGAGAGCAGTACAAGTGAAAAGGATCTAGGAGTCTTGGTAGACCACAAACTTGACATGAGTCAACAGTGTGATGCAGCAGCTAAAAAAGCCAATGCAATTCTGGGCTGCATCAATAGGAGTATAGCATCTAGATCAAGGGAAGTAATAGTACCACTGTATTCCGCTCTGGTCAGACCTCACCTGGAATACTGTGTCCAATTCTGGGCACCACAGTTCAAGAAGGATACTGACAAGCTGGAACGTGTCCAGAGGAGGGCAACCAAAATGGTCAAAGGCCTGGAAACGATGCCTTACGAGGAACGGCTTAGGGAGCTGGGTATGTTTAGCCTGGAGAAGAGAAGGTTAAGGGGTGATATGATAGCCATGTTCAAATATATAAGAGGAGGGAGAAAGGTTCAAATATATAAATAGAGGAGGGAGAAAGGTTGTTTTCTGCTGGTCCAGAGAAGCGGACACGGAGCAATGGATTCAAACTACAAGAAGATTCCACCTAAACATTAGGAAGAATTTCCTGACAGTAAGAGCTGTTCGACAGTGGAATTTGCTGCCAAGGAGTGTGGTGGAGTCTCCTTCTTTGGAGGTCTTTAAGCAGAGGCTTGACAGCCACCTGTCAGGAATGCTCTGATGGTGTTTCCTGCTTGGCAGGGGGTTGGACTGGATGGCCCTTGGGGTCTCTTCCAACTCTATGATTCTATGACAAAGGATGTGCCTTACGCTGACTCACACCATTGGTCTATCTTAGCTTAGTGTTCCCTACACTGACTGGCAGTGGCTGCCCAGGTTTTCAGGAAGGCATTACCAGCCCTTTCTGCAGATGCTGGGGACTGAAGCTTCTGCACACAAGTCAGATGCCGCACCACTGAGCAAGGTTCTGCATTAGACACAGTTGCATGCTGTGGGCTCACTTTCTCGTATGCTGTTTGGTAACTGGATAGCTGCCAGTCATCAAGTGTACAGCATGTGGAATGTGTGAACTCCCATTTTGCTGCGGTGAAGGAACATGGATGCTTGAACTTTCAGGTGCCTTGTTAGGTCAGGCCAGCGAGTTCTGCAAATCTGGTCTCGGTTGGAAACTAAATGGACTGCAGTCTTTAATCTTGTGTTGCTAAGGGTAGTTAGTTACTCTTGTGTGCTTAGTTTTGTAGCGCTGTGGTGTAAACCACAGCCTTGGGCTTGCCGATCAGAAGGTCGGCGGTTCGAATCCCGTCGGGGTGAGCTCCCGTTGCTCAGTCCCAACTCCTGCCAACCTGGCAGTTCGAAAGTCAAAGTGCAAGTAGATAAATAGGTACCGCTCCGGTGGGAAGGTAAATGGCATTTCCATGCGCTGCTCTAGTTTTGCCAGAAGTGGCTTAGTCATGCTGGCCACATGACCTGGAAAAACTGTTTGTGGACAAACGTTGGCTCCCTCGGCCAGTAAAGCAAGATGAGTGCCACAACTCCAGAGTCGTTCGTGACTGGACTTAACTGTCAGGGATCCTGGCAGCTTCTGCTTTGTGCTATGTCTTGCACAACACATGGACTGAACATTATGCATGGCAAATACACTTAGGGAAACAAAAACAATTATCGTGCCAGTCTTCAGATTTTCTGCAGAGGCCCTGCTCCAAGTGTCTTCTTAAAAGAGGACCTTTTCTGCGTCCGCTCCAGGGACACATCTGGTGCCAACACTGGCACCTTTTTCCATACCAGGGGAAGACTGTCCTTTTGGCCCAGACAATTCAGATGGTTGTGTTTGGGTTTTTTTGCTTGCTCTATTCTGCTTTTCTTTGGGGTTGGGGGTTATCCACACTTTTGTACACTAGCCTGGAACCTTTCAATGAAATATCCTAAATAAACGTGACAAAATAGTGAGTACCGTGGCTTCAGGATAGATGAAGTGAGAGATGCGACTTGCAATTTTTTAATTCCCCAAAGAGGGAAGGGCGAGCTCAGGGTTGGAGACTCACACCAGTAGACTGCACAAATGGTGATTTCATGAAGCAGAGGCCATTTCCTATTCCTGGTGGGTTGGTATTAACGGAACAAAATTGTTGATCCTTGTTCTTTTCCAGTTCATCAGACAAAACTGTGAAAGTGTGGGATGTACCTTCTAAGACCTGTGCTCATACCTTCTTTGATCATCAAGATCAGGTATATAGAACTTTGTGGCTGTCAGTTGTGGCAGCCTAGGGAACTCTCCTTACATTAAAACCTTTAGTTCAGGCTGCATAGAACTAGTCTTGAGACGTTCATAAATTTGAAGGGTTACTTCCTGCTATATTTGCGGAGTTTTCTTACAGTAGTAGTATATAAATTTTGTTCCATAAAATAAATGTGAAGTGTGTCCAATTAATTGTCTATTCCTGTGCTGCCTACTGAGCAGTTCTCTTAACACCTGAAACAGAAGATTTCCACCCACCCACCCCCAAATAAAACTGGGCATTTTAGTTCAAGATGATTGAACCACTCAGCTTGCCTCTGTGCAAAGTGCTGGTAACAAGGGTGTGAGAGACTGAAAGTGCAATCCCATTGGCCTGCCTTTTTAGCAGAATGAGTGTACTTTTGCTGGCAGAGGCCATAGCTTGGTGGCAGTATATGCCTGGCATGTAAAGAATGCAGGTCCAACGCTTGGCATCTCCACATCGGGGAGCAAGTGATGGGTAAGCTCTGCCTCAGACTACGAGTTGCTGCTACTCCATACGAGGCAGCTTCTTGTGTTTCAGTTTCGCGATTGCCACTGCTCGACTCCCATCAGCCATGGTCAGGACAGTGGAGTTGTAGCCCAACATCTGAGGGCCCATTGGGTTGGTTTTCTCTTGTGCAGTGGGCGGTACACAGCATATATATAAATTACCTTTAAAGAAAAGGACATGATCATTGTAATTTTTAAAATGTCTGTTATACGCTATTGCCTAACTCTTTGCAATCAATCTTAACAGATTTTTGGTTTTGTTCACAGGTCTGGGGAGTGCAATACAACGGAAATGGTTCTAAAATTGTATCAGTTGGCGATGATCAAGAAATCCATATTTATGACTGTCCAATTTAAATGTACCTAAATCAACTTGGGTTCCTTTTGAAAGCTGTGGAGCTTTCAAAAGGTGTCTATTTTGATAATTCTGTCTTATATTGTGTGCGACAAGAAAACCTTTAGATTTTGACAAAAGCAAATAATCAATATATATCTAAGTTTGTATGAATTTTGCTATTTATGTTTATAAATGTATTTGTTACTTTAAATTACTTAATTTGCCAACTGGGCTACTGGAGTATCATTTCCCGTTAGACATTTTTCCCTATTTGGGGTGGCAGTGCTTGTCATGGATGGCACTACAAACAAGAATAAAGGCTGCATGTGCTCAGGGGAGCCCTGCAATTTGCAAATATATGCAATATACAAAGTTTCTTTCCAGCAGGGGGCGCCCAAGCATAAAAATCAGAAAAAGATGCTGCTTGCATGGAAGTTAAGCTTTTAGCAGCTGAATTTCTATTGTGTGTGTCCTAGCTCCCTAAGCCAAGAAAGCATTTCGTTCCCATTCCAGAGGGAAAGGGTGAGAGTTGCCCTTAAGAGTCCTCACACACCACACAGAATGGTCCTGTTTTATTTGAAGCAATGCTTCAATTTTTACAGTACAATAGGTTTAGCGAACAGCCCATTAAGCTGAAACTGTATAGCTGTTTTATGTAAATAGCGCTCCGAAAGTTATTTCTATATTAGGGATTTTTAGAGAAACTGGAAGTGCTTATTCAACCAAGTTGCAGTATACTCGAGTCTTGTTACAGAGGGTTTTTGTTTTCCCCATGAACGCTTAAATATATATATAGTTACAAAAATGATACTCAGCATCTCTGTGCTGAAAATGACAAGTGGCTTCAAAAGCCAATTTTTGAATCTGTCACACTAGCAGTCCAGTTACACCTCCTGTTCAAGATGTCTGACACTGCACACCAGTTCTAGGACCTTCGTCGTCCTCCTCATAGGCTTCCCCATGATTACGGAAAGCTCGCTCTCTTGGATCAAATTCAACAAGATCAACTTGATCCATGTCTTCTGAAATCATTACTTCTTCTCGTGGAGGAAGCAGCGCTTCTAACAAGGGTAGCTGTTCCTTGGAAAGCCACTGATGCTCTGGGAATGCAACCTGTAATAAAAAGGCAGCATTAATGTAACTAGTGTGGAGCTATGCTGTCTATGCAAGACAGTGGCAATAATTCCTGATGGTAGTTAACAAAATCAGCCTTAAGGTCTTTGCTTGTGTTCAAGGAGCTGCTGTTCCAAATGCAGGATGAGTCGAGCAGCAACCCTCTCCCTCGTTGTGCCCCTCAGCTGCTCAAGATAGCTTACAATATAAAACAAGCCAGCAATCCCAAAATAAGAGCAGATTAAATGGCAGAGCTAGTAGGTGAAAACTTTGCTAAAAAGCTATTCAAAGGATCCCAGATGCCATTAAAACAAGAAAACAAGGCGATGCTCATCTGACACTGAACTTTTAAACACTGCTTTTTTATCCGACACTGCTTTAGCTGACATGGCTGGGGAGGGAATTCCTCCCTACCCCACCCTCCGAAGAACACATTTTGGCACACCCCTCCCATTTTTACAAATCTCTGCTACTGCTTCATGTGCACAAACCCTGAAGCAGGAAGCAATAAGGGACAGTTGAGGTGCCTCATGAGCTTGCCGTTCAGTGTGTGTTTCAAGAGCGCTTTGCTGCTTGTGTGGCACCTACAGGGCACAGCGTATGTTGCTGACTTTACAACTGTCTGTTCAGTTGGAAATGCAGTTCATCCAGCTTGTAGGCAGATAGATTCAAACAACTGTTTAAAAGCAACTAGCTTACTTACCAAGAACTGAATTATTAGGGAACCTTTTTCCAATGGTGACTTGTAAATTGGCATTCCCTCATTTATGATGCATTTGACATCTCCATGCTTTATCACTTCACCTGTTTGAATAGTGATTACACACACTTAAGTATGAGGGCAGTTTGTTAGCTTTCCGAAACCCCTTTTTCCTTGCAGAGGTTCCCGACAGCAAAATGATACATGAAACCCTACTGGATCAGACCAAGGGTCTATGAACCGGAGGCCCACTGGTCTAATTAAGTAGGTTCTGGCTCAGCTCAAAGGGTGTTGGCAGCCTGCAAAGCCTTTCAAAGCTCTGCAGAGAATAACATTTTGAAAAGAGCTTCTGACAATCTGGACCAAAAAGGGGGGCATGATGACATCGTGACATCAGGTAACTGACAGGTGAGTGATTCTGCTCTGCTGTCCAACTTTGCTCATGATGGGTGGGGGTGGGGGGAGACAATTTGGCCCTTTGGGCTAAAAAGGTCAGCGTAGTTTAGCATTCCACTTCCACATAGCCAATCGGATATTTGGAAAGCTCAAAAGCAGAACATGAGGAGCTATAGCCCTTTCCCACTGTTGTTCCCTGCAATGGGTTCTGAGAGACAATCCCTTTTAAAGCCATCTTAAGTTTGTGGGCATCAAATCTCATGGAAACCAGCTCGTCTTTTTGTCCATCCTCTGTCTCCAATCATCAGCTCCAGTGGATGATCTTAACTGGTTTGCAGCAGAAACTCATTAGAATCAGTATCTTAATGGAAACATGCAAGCTGCTAATTAAATACCATTTGCTAAGCATTTTTCCTTTAACAAGGTAGATGCAACACCTACCTGCTTTGGAAGTTATTACAAGGACTCTGTCATCCAAGGTATCAATTGTCTTTTTGAAGCCACACAAGGCTTCTGTGAGCTGAATTTTCATTTTCATAATTAAGTCGTTGCCTCTTCTCTGAAACACTGGGTGGTCTTTCTGATCTAGCACAATGATGACATCTCCAGGCTCCAAGTCAGGTTCCTGGTCACCTTCTCCGTGAAATACTATTTTCTGACCATCTTTCATACCTATGAAACAACACATACTATCAAAGAAATCATATTCAGAAGATTTGTCAAAACAGTGCCAGCAACCTGATTAATGGACACCCTGTAACTTCTAGCCTATGGCAAGTTAGGAATACTGTACTTCCAAAAGTTCCAAATTATGTGGCCTTATTTCCAAAGTAAAACTGATGCATTAGGAATGCTTTTTAAATTTCTGACCAAGGGTTTCAACAGCCTTGTCCTTTTGCTTCTTTTCCCTTATAACAAATTATACGCATTGATAAAAACCACTACAATCCTAGCAATCACAATGCAATGTTAAGTATGATTGCATGAAGACTGCTTACTCTGCTATCTTTATAAACGTGAGGAAGAGGGTGTGCTGCAAATTAACTCTAAAATGCAGCCAACTATACACTGGAATAAATTATCCTAGTTAAGTTGCAACTTAAGCAACAAAGCACAGCAAAGCTTCAAAATGGAGGAACAGGAAATCCATCCATCTCTTAGTGCCATGCTACTCTACTACTGCTGCCTTCTGAAACAACTGAAACATACTGTATGGGATCAAAATTCCAAAATTGACTATTTTGAAAGCATCTCTAATATTTGAGATACTGTTTATGACTTATTTTAATCTGCTGTGGGTTCCCTACGGGGCAAACAGCAAGATAAAAATTATTGCATGCCTAGGTGTCTCAGTCTTTCTTGAGCAATGAAATTCCAGTCCTCGAGGATCACTAGGGTACCTTAGTGCAGGGGTCAGCAACCTTTTTCAGCCGTGGAACGGTCCACTGTCACTCAGACCATGTGGGGGGGGCAGACTATATGGGGGGGGGGATGAACCAATTCCTATGCCCCACAAATAACCCAGAGATGCATTTTAAATAAAAGGACACATTCTACTCATGTAAAAACACGCTGATTCCTGGACTGTCCGTGGGCCGGAATGAGGCCAGTGGGCCTATTATGTTAAGAGGATTGGGAAAGGTTGTGGAAAAAAGGAATTAAGTTTACTGCATGTACTGTTTTAAGAGAGAATATGATGAATATGATGTATAGATGGTATTTAACCCCTGTGAAACTTGCAAAAATGTATCACACATCAGATAATAAATGTTGGAAATGTAAAGAAAAAGAAGGAACCCTTTACCACATGTGGACGTACCCCAAGATAAAAGACTTCTGGGAAAAGATTTATAATGAAATGAAAAAAGTGTTGAAAGACACTTTTGTAAAAAAAAAACCAGAAGCCTTTTAATTGGGAAGAGTGGGGAAGGAAATCCCCAAAAAGGATATTACATTCTGTATGCCACAACTGCTGCGAGACTACTACTAGCAAAGAATTAGAAGACCCAAGATCTACCAACTATAGACGAATGGCAAATGGGGAAGTCAGTTATAATGTATAGTGAAAATCATGTTATGGTAAGAATTTTTGTTTTTGTTTTATATTTTTGCCTTGTTTTTTGTGTTTTCTTTGTTCTTATATTCTGTGATTTTGTTTGTTTTGTATTTTCTTCTTTAAAATGAATAAAAAAATTATTATATAAAAAAAGAGCCGCATCCGGCCCATGGGCCTTAGGTTGCTACCCTGCCTTAGTGCCTTGTGGCAGTGAAGCCTTGCCATGAATGTCATGCTTGAAAAAGGAAGCAATGGAGATGTGCAGGAGGGCCAGGCATTGCGGATGAGCAAAGAGATATTCCCTCATGGGCTGCCAATTTGGGGTAGCTAGCTGGCTGGGAAGGTTGGGTGTGATGAAATCCTTACCTTTGTCAATGTGTATTTCTATTATTTTTTTCTCTCTAACCACCTTGTTGCCATTGCAGGTGGTGCATCTGTCTTTGGGATTTATTCGTTCCCCTTGGCCTTTACAGTCTGGACAGACAGTCTGGATTTGCTGCACCATTCCAGGCGCGATCTGCTGAACAAGCACCTGCACTCCTCTTCCTTTGCATGTAGGACACTTTTCCACAGCACCTTTCTTTCCACCGAGGCCTTGGAAGGAAATACATATGCACACACACAGTAACTCCAAGCTCCCGTTACCAATCTCAACATCCGTGTATAGCTCTCATACCAGGCCACACCAAGTGAACAGGGCTTTGACTACATCTTATCTACCAATTCAGTGCCAAACATTACTCCCTCAGAGCTCTGCGTCTCCCTGGGTCTGGCATAATTATTCAAAATAATGAACAGGTCTAAGCATATTTATGTAGTTTGGACAACAGCAAGGAAACTATTTGATTAAGTCCGCAAACACTGCTAGGCTGCTCAAAGGTTTCCAGTGCACTCTTTGAACAGAGCAATCTGTTCACTTCTCATGACTTTTCCTAAGACTGCCAAATATTTGACAATAGCCCTGAGAAGTGGAAATCAGTTGGAATCCTATCAGTTCACAATTTATGTGATATACACTTATCAATCCACAACTGAACTGTATCATGGACCAGAGATAAACACATTTTTAAAGAGGATCATGGCCACTTTTACTAAGGGCTCATATTTTTATAGCAATCATTCTTGTTTTGTCATTAAAAAGAATTATTGCTATTAAGAAAATGAGCCGTTGCCTGTTTCAGAGGCAAATACGTCTGAAACAGAAAGTTTCCTGTTGCACCCCTTTGTGGATTGAGATTTTGGATCTTAAGGTCCGTTGGGGAGTAAATTTAACTTGGCAGCTTGTAGAAGAATACGAGTTTCCTAATTAGGTAAAGAGGGACCTAGGTGGCGCTGTGGGTTAAACCACCGAGCCTAGGGCTTGCTGATCAGGTGGTCGGCGGTTCGAATCCCTGCGACGGGGTGAGCTCCCGTTGCTTGGTCCCTGCTCCTGCCAACCTAGCAGTTCAAAAGCACAAAGTGCAAGTAGATAAATAGGAACCGCGGGAAGGTAAACGGCGTTTCCGTGCGCTGCTCTGGTTCGCCAGAAGCGGCTTTGTCATGCTGGCCACATGACCCGGAAGCTGTACGCCGGCTCTCGGCAATAAAGCGAGATGAGCGCCGCAACCCCAGAGTCGGACACGACTGGACCAAATGGTCAAGGGGTCCCTTTACCTTTTTAATTAGGTAAAGTATACTTTTATCCATTCCCATCCTCAGAAGTTTGTCCCAAAAGTGATTTCTAGATAGAGTCAAGTGCTCCTTTAAGATCAAGAAAAGGGAAATTCCAGAAAATACCACTTGTAGAAAGACTATGCCTCTGTGAACAGACACAAATAGAATCTGGTTCGCATAATTGGTTGGTTGTTAGTAGGGAGTGGTATTCAGATGTATTTAATGTAGCCTTCTTTATGTTAACTCAGGATGGGGATAAGATGGAAACAGCAGCCAGGTTTCTGCACCATGCAATGAGGATTCATGAATGCTTATACAACATTTACTTAAGTGTTAGATGCAGGTTTCTGATGAGTGATTTTATTGTACTGAACCGTACTGGAATCTTGTGTATATGTCAATAAAGGTTTGTGACTTTGAAAGAACGTAAACGGCACATTCTTGATTTTAGATTTAAGAATGGTTTGGTGAGCACTGCAAATACTTCCTGAGTAATCACACCCACAAAATGCTTCTGTGTCTGACTTTAATGTATTCAAGACAGCTGGTGCCTTCTAATATCCCTGCATATAATGTTCAGCTCACTCGAGGTTACAGGAGTGGCCTTTAGAACACTTTTTGGGCACAGCCCAACTTCTATATTCAAGTTCACTGAGTCATTACCTTTGCACTTATCACAAATTACATTCTTCTGAAGTGCCAGCTTTCTTGCGGCTCCATTGTACAAGTCTTCAAGGGATATGCTCAACTGATGGACAACGTTCTTTCCTTAATGAAAATGAAGGTCAGATGCTTAACACAAGATCATTTCCAAGGTTCATTTTAAGCTTTTTACCCTACCTCTCTGCAAGCCTAACAAGCCTCCAGAATGGAATGTGTACCTTTTACTAAGAGGTAACAGCGTTTGAAACACAACAGCTCTGTTTCTGCAATACGGCTTAGCTTTTTAGAATTTTGCAAAGGTAGCTTCCTATCTAGCTTTTTATTTTTAATTTTTAACTATCTGTAATGCCACACATGGACAAAACCAAGATGAAATTCCCCTCATCTGGATTTATCATATGCATCCTAGGCAAAGAAGCATGCCATGGCAGTTCCTCCCTCTCAAAGGCCATTTTCTTGAAAAAACAGCCAGGCCTGCTGGCAACCATGGCAAGCTCTAATTTAAAAAATTGTACTTGGGAAGGTTAAGCAGGGAGCATGTGTTGTTGGGCACTGCTGATTAAAGGCATTTTATATGCCTTCAAGCAATGGCATTCAATGCCCACCACCCAGTTCCAGAGCTGGGAAGGCTGGGAGAGAGGCAGGGAAGGATTGTCTGTTTTGCCCTGTGTGACCAAGGCTGTTTGGAAACTTCGTCTTAGAGCTGTTGACAATCCCTGCACATTTACACTTGCCAGAGGGTGGCATGGCACTTCTCACAGAATGCATATTTTGAAGTGTGAATGCAGTCCCCTTAGTGGGGATCTACATGGGGGAAGGGAGCAGGGGACGACCACCTGCCCTCTGCACTTTTGAGCACATGTCTGACGGGGAAGCCAACTGGCTACCCCAATGCACAGAGGGGGAGCTAGGCAGGCATACTGTCAGGGTGGGGTCAGTGGCACAGCCCTGCTTCCTTGATCAGCTTAGGATATTGAGCAGAATGAAGTTGGTCCTCTGGACAACTTACCTCTATCCACTTCCTTGTTTAGACACTACTGGGCAGTGCTGAAATAAGTATCCCTAAACCAACCAGTTTTCAAATGCATTGTATTAATTGTTTTAGCCCTCAAATTCCAAACACTATTCTAAGTGCAGAACGAAATCCCCCCCCCCAAAAAACACCCCAAGGGGAAACCCACCAACTCTCAAAATTAGCATGTTTCATGGATATGAAACCAAAGAACTGACTAGACTATCCTGGTTTGGGTTTTGCATTTTTTTTGTTCAGCCCCCCCCCCCCAATTATTTGGTTCTGATGTCTATCACCTGAATCTAAGCATTACCAAAGATAACCTCAAGTTACTGTGCCTCAGATATACCACACTGCCATTTCTGCAGTAATTGTTGCCATGATATTCCCAGAATGGAAAAAACAGGTGTAACAGGGCCAACAAAAGTCAATCATTAATAATAGTAGCTTTGCCTTACAGTAAGGCCGAGAGAGCTGCCTCAGTTGCAGTTCCCATTGGCAACTACAGTGGAACCTTAGTTCTCCAACGCCTAGATACTCAAACATTTCAGCTCCTAAACACCAAAAGCCCAGAAGTAAGTGTTCCGGTTTTCGAACGCTTTTTTGGAAGCCGAACATCCGATGTGGCTGTCGGCTATTGTTTCCAGGGCACCTGCGCCAATCAGAGGCAGAGCCTTGGTTTTCAAATGTTTCGGAAGTTGAACATACTTCCGGAACAGATTACATTCGAGAACCAAGGTACCAGTGTAAGTATTTCACGCTTTGGACAATACTACATTTTGGTCTCAAACACTAGAATTTAACTGATGCAGTATTTAAAACACACATGCATACCTCTTCTTTCTCTATTCATTCTGCCTCCACCACCAAAGAACATGTCAAAGATGTCCATGGGTGAAGAGAAATTGCCGCCACTTAGGCCTCCTTCTTTAATAGCTTGCTCCCCACCCTGGTCATAGAGGTCTCTTTTCTTTGGGTCTGACAGAACTTCATAAGCCTGGGATATGAGTTTAAACTAAGAAGAGAAAGAGACCCTCTAAATAGCTGGCTAGCAGACAATAGTTAAGTTTCATACAAGTGATTAAGAAAACTCCTGAACATCCATTAAGAGACAATTCAGTAAATATATACCCAGCAAAAGCAGTGGTCTATCTATTTTAGAGTCTATTTTTCCTGAAGTGGTTAATACAAGGCCAAAATAAATGCTGTAAAGGAAACTAGCAGTTACTAGCAATATATCAATCAGCATAAGCACAGTTCACAGTATGCCACAGAAAATAAAACAGATATACAGCATTACTCACTGAGGAAAATGCTCTACTGCCTGCAAGACTTCCCATCCCTGGGTTCAGATGGAACCCAAGAAATTACTAGCAAAATGCCAATAATTTTGATGGATAAAATGTGATCTATATTGCAAGGCTCTCCGGAATACAGTGTGTGTGTGTGTACTCTATATGGACACTCACTGTACTCCTGCGCATAGAGTACCTGTTTTAGGACTACTAAGTGTCAAATATTGGTCATCCCCACTACAATAACTAAGCACAGTGGTTTACTCCCTTCTGCAAAAGACCAGCCACTTGCTTTTACGAGCTAAAAAATAAAACATGTGCCTCCTAGCCGGTGTCTCAACTGGACCAATGTTGCCCACCTGTAGTTGCCTCCCTAAGATCCCCCCCCCACTTCACCCTCTCCAACCGAAGTCCCTACCCGCTCGCCCTCGCTGGGATTCTTGTCTGGATGGAACTTCAGGGCTAACTTGCGGTAGGCCCGCTTGATCTCATCCGAGGTGGCACTTGGCTTCACCCCCAGCGTATCATAGTAGCCCATTTCCTTCACCATGGCAGCGGCCTGAGAGGATGAAAGAAACAGAAGGAATCAGAAGACAGCACTCAGGTTTTTCTTCATCAAATTTCCCTCATTTTGCTAAAGAATTTCCCAACCTGGAATGCAGGTTGTCATCAAATATGTTTTGAAGGCACTAAGAAAGCTTTGTATATGGTAAAAACCAGAACTGGGTACTGCCAATTAATCAAATGCTCCAACTCAATGGTGTAACGTTGGAAAATGTCAATCACTTCTCCTACCTGGGCAGTTATCTTTCCACAAGAGCCAACATTGATGCCGAAATCCAGCATTGCCTGAGCTCTGCGAGTGCAGCTTTCTCTGGATTAAAGTGCAGAGTGTTTGAGGACCAGGACATTCACAGGGAAACCAAAATGCTTACTTACAAAGCTATTGTACTTCCAACCTTACTGTGTGCTTGTGTAAATGTATACTTGAATAAATTAATCTGAAATGAACACATTAAACAAGCACAAAAATTGTCCCAGACAGCCCTTACTTTCTTCAATTATCAGAACAGATATCCTCTGGTGCAACGGGATTCACCCTTCCACTCCTCCTCCCTGCAGCTCCCCCAAACTCTGCTTAGGATGGTGGGAGAACCTCTGCAGCAGGTTTGAGGATGGTGGGGGAACAGAGAAGGGGAAGTTCACTGACAGAGATATTGGCAGCTGATATGCAACTATGTATTTTGCATGCCGTTTTCAGTCACGTTAAAGATATTTTGGCATCTTCACCTAATGCAAGAGAATGGCATTTCTGACCTGCTCATATTTCATTTCATCCACTTGAGAGGACTGGAAGGAATTTTTTTCAGGCATTGATAACAGAACATAATAGCAGCACAGCATAGATTTTTAAAGTTTTGTTTATTAAATATAGGTTAAATAACTATGGAAAAACAAATTCCCATCAACTTAGGAGAGCAGAAAAAATCCAACAGAAGGCTCACATCACTAGACACAGAAACTAAATGACGAAACCAGTTTGCGGCTCTCCTTTTTTAAAGAATAGCCTAGTATCCAAGACACTGAGCTATGAAACCAAAAGGCCTTTAGCTCAATGGCAGAGCACTTGTTTTGGCCTGCCGAGTCCTTAATTCTCCAACCCTGGGCATCTCCAGCTCGTGCTAAAGAAAGACTGCCGCCTGGAAACCTGATGCCAGTCAATGTGCTGCACTAGATGGACCCAAGGTCTGCCTTGACGCAAGGCAGCTTCTTCAGATCCTATGCAAGTGTCCTCTTTTGACCCCGTCCCAGACCAGGTTCACAGCGTGGACCTCCCTTAGAAAACCCTCTGAACACTCAAAAACACAACGGAAACACGATGTTCTCCCAACAGGTTTCTTCCTTCGAACTAATTCACCAATAACTACTCACACTAGTCTACTTTGCATCTATATTTTTATAATACTATTCACAACGAGAAACACAAATAATGGCCTGGCTTAGATCGTTTCCAGCACGAGCTTCCTTCTCTCCGTTTCCAGCACAGAACGAAGCCTGAGGAGGAGGAAGCCTCGCAAAGCCAGAGGAGGACGCCCCCTGCCGCCCCCGCGGAGTCCGAAGGGCCCCCCAAGGATCATCCAGCCCAACCCCGATTTCCATTTCTGCCCTTGCAGATCTGAAAGCGTTTACGGCGGCGATTCCTTTCTCGGGAGCCGCGTCCGCCTCTGCCCGTCCTTCTCCCGCACCTGAGCCTCGCCTGCCTCCCTCGCGCGCTCCGACCCGACTATCGGCGCAGCGGTCAAGAGCCTTTTATAGGCGGCGCCGCGAACTTTCTGGAACGACGCCGCCGCGACGTCACGACAAAAGCTACGACAAACCGAGTGGGACCAATCGGCGAGCGCTGGGAGGGCGGAGGCTCCGCCCCCTCCTTTCCGCGCCCATTCAGAGGGGAGAAGAGGACGGAAAGGACGCCTCGATCGCGCGGAGTTGCTAAGCGACGGCCGCCGCGCAATCGGCCTAGCGGCGTGCGCGAGAGAGGGGCGGAGCATGAGGCCCCGCCTCTTGCCTTATATGGCAGCCGCCGGCCAAGCGTCTCTCGGATCCTTCTCGTTGCTTCGCGCGCGATGCTATTGGGCGCCCCAGTGCACAGCCTCCGCCAAAGAGGACGGCGGCAGCGCTTCTCCCCACGCGCCGAGCCGATCGATGCTCTAATTAATTCATGTTTTACAAAGCTGTCTTGTAATTCGTTTGTGTTTTGCAACCCCCTTGTCTCCGTTTCAGTGGCGATACTTCTCTCGATTCCTGCATTGCAGGGGGTAGACTAGATGACCCTCGTGGTCCCTTTCTTTTCCACCAAGCCATGATTCCTGGGGGCGCTTGGAGGAGCTGAAGCCCTGTGGCCTCCCGCGTGGGACTTACTTGAGAGGGAACCTGCCCTGGTGGGGCCGGGAGACTGCGAGCCGTGGGTCCCACGGGGCTCCATGCATGAGACTGCCCTGTACAGATGGGAATCGCCAGCCCTGCTTATTTCTTGCCGTTTATTTATTAAATGCATTCGTCTCCTTTTTTGGCCCAAGGCTCACGTGGTTGACCTACAACCTCTGGCAGGTGTCAATCACCTGGTGTCATAATTACATTAGAAGACTGATAGGTAGAATTGTCCCACTCGCTTGCTAAAGCTGTCACCTACCCCCACCCCCTATGATAAGGATATGGAGAGCCAGGCCAAAAATATTGCTGGTTTATTTATTTTAATGCATTTATATTGCCCCTTTTTTCTCCATGGAGCTCCAGGTGAGTCCATGGTCCTCCCCTCCTCATTTAATCCCCACAACACCCCTGTGAGGTAGGCTAGGCTGAGAAGCAGCCCAAGGTCACCCAGTGAACTTCATAGCTGGGTGGGGGATTTCTCCCAGGTCCTCACCTGACACACTAACCACCCCACATAGGTCAGATATAGAATTGCACGGATAGCAAGGGGTGGATAAAACCAAATTCAAATCCCCACTCAGCTATGATACTTGCTTGGTTCACTCTCTGACTCTCAGCTTAATCTACCTCTCACAGCCCTGTGGTTGTGAAGGTAAAACCGGGAAGGGGGGACCATGTAGGCACCTGGAGCTCCTTAGAGAAAGGGTCAGATACAAACATAATAAATAAGCAAATTAAAACAAAATTCAAGATGAGAGTCAACCCCATTGAGCTCCATGAGATGCAGTTCCAAGCAAACATTCATATTTTAAAATGTACTAAAACATTTGTTCTCTACCTTCAACAAGAGATATCCAAGGAAGCTGACCATTAAAAATAAATAAATAGGTAAAACAGTTAAAAAACAAACACATCCCTACGCACATAGTTACTTAGGAGTAAGTCTTGTGAAGTTAAGCAAGGCTTATGACTGAGTAAGCCTGAAAAGGGTTGATTAAATGTATTAATGATCTGCCCTTTACCCGAAGGTCCCAGAGTGGAAATACATACACTTCAGAATCATTAAACTAAAAATACCCATGATAAAAAATAAAGGTTTCCTTAGCAGCAGCTGCCAAAACTACAAATCAGCAATACACATCACCCCTCCCTCTTCTTTTGCAATGCAATTATAGATGTGTTTACTCAGGAGCAAGCCCCATTGAGAAAGGACTGCAGCCTTACAATGCAATCCCTACTCAGAAGTAATTCCCGTCAGCTTTGATGGACAAGTGAGAGCATAGGACTGCAGTTTAAAGCTGGACCTCCTTGAACACAGAAGGCTTTTTTGAGCATTGTGCTGGGCATCTTCCCAGTTTTCAGGGCTGAGTGAGGACTGTCACTTCTGAGCCACCTCAAGAAGGCAATGGGGCAATAAGGTCACTGCCCTGACCAGAAGGGGTCAGATCAGTGGATGAAAACCAATGGAAAGGTTTTGTGCATGCAGCACCAAATACATGTAAATCCAAAGCTCATGGCTGATATCCCATACACAATCCGGAAACAAATGGCATTGTTAGGATCAGCCTCCCTCAACTTGGTGCCCTCCAGATGTTTTGGGACAACAGCTGGAGCTGATAATAATAATAATAATAATAATAATAATAATAATAATTTATTATTTATACCCCGCCCATCTGGCTGGGTTTCCCCAGCCACTCTGGGCGGCTTTCAACAGAGAATTAAAATACAATAATCTATAAAACATTAAAAGCCTCCCTAAACAGGGCTGCCTTCAGATGTCTTCTAAAGGTCTGATAATTGTTGTTCTCTTTGACATCTGAAGGGAGGGCGTTCCACAGGGCGGGTGCCACTGCCGAGAAGGCCCTCTGCCTGGTTCCCTGTAACTTGACTTCTCGTAGTGAGGGAACCGCCAGAAGGCCCTCGGCACTGGACCTCAGTGTCCGGGCTGACCGATGGGGGTGGAGATGCTCCTTCAGGTATACTGGACCGAAGCCATTTAGGGCTTTAAAGGTCAGCACCAACACTTTGAATTGTGCTCGGAAACGTACTGGGAGCCAGTGTAGGTCTTTCAAGACCGGTGTTATGTGGTCTTGGCGGCCGCTCCCAGCCACCAGTCTAGCGGCCGCATTCTGGATTAGTTGTAGTTTCCGGGTCACCTTCAAAGGTAGCCCCACATAGAGCGCATTGCAGTAGTCCAAACGGGAGATAACCAGAGCATGCACCACTCTGGCGAGACAGTCCGCGGGCAGGTAGGGTCTCAGCCTGCGTACCAGATGGAGCTGGTAGACAGCTGCCCTGGATACAGAATTAACCTGCGCCTCCATGGACAGCTGTGAGTCCAAAATGACTCCCAGGCTGCGCACCTGGTCCTTCAGGGGCACAGTTACCCCATTCAGGACCAGGGAGTCCTCCACACCTGCCCACCTCCTGTCCTCCCAAAACAGTACTTCTGTCTTGTCAGGATTCAACCTCAATCTGTTAGCCGCCATCCATCCACCAACCGCCTCCAGACACTCACACAGGACCTTCACCGCCTTCACTGGTTCTGATTTGAAAGAGAGGTAGAGCTGGGTATCATCCGCATACTGATGAACACCCAGCTCAAACCCCCTGATGATCTCTCCCAGCGGCTTCATATAGATATTAAAAAGCATGGGGGAGAGGACAGAACCCTGAGGCACCCCACAAGTGAGAGCCCAGGGGTCTGAACACTCATCCCCCACCACCACTTTCTGAACACGGCCCAGGAGGAAGGAGTGGAACCACTGTATAACAGTGCCCCCAGCTCCCAGTCCCTCTAGACGGTCCAGAAGGATGTTATGGTCGATGGTGTCAAAGGCCGCTGAGAGATCCAGCAGAACTAGGAAACAGCTCTCACCTTTGTCCCTAGCCCGCCGGAGATCATCGACCAGTGCGACCAAGGCAGTTTCAGTCCCATGATGAGGTCTGAATCCCGATTGGAAGGGATCCAAATGGTCCACTTCTTCCAGGCATGCCTGGAGTTGTTCAGCAACCACTCGCTCAATCACCTTGCCAAGAATGGAAGATTTGAGACTGGGCGATAGTTGGCCATATTGGCCGCATCCAAAGATGGTTTTTTAAGAAGCGGTTTAATAACTGCCTCTTTTAGCGGGTCTGGGAAGGCTCCCTCGCAAAGAGAAGCATTCACCACCCCGCAAAGCCCATTGCCCAGCCCTTCCCGGCTAGCTTTTATAAGCCAGGATGGGCAAGGATCAAGGAGACAGGTGGCTGGTTTCACTCGTCCAAGCAGCCTGTCCACATCCTCGGAGGTAACAGACTGGAATTGATCCCACACAACTGGACTAGACAGGACTCAAGCACTCTCCCGCCCTGGCCCTGCTCCCACGGTGGAGTCTACCTCTTCCCGAATCTGAGCGACTTTATCTGCAAAAAACTTTGCAAAAGCATTGCAGGAGATCTTGGGGTCCCTACCAGACCCCGATGACGAAGGTGGTTCTGGAAGAGTCTCCTGCTGCTGTTTTCTGCAGATGCAATAGAAACGGCGAAGAATGTCCTCTTCGCCATTGCTATTGCCACTTGGTAGGCTCGAAGTTGAGCTCCAGCCTGTGTCCGGTCTGATTCAGAATGAGTTTTCCGCCACCGGCGCTCTAGCCGTCTCAGCGACTGTTTCATCGCCCTCAGCTCTGGGGAAAACCACGGGGCTGTCCGGGCTCCATGCAATCGGAGAGGGCACTTCAGAGCCAGACAGTCAATAGCCCTGGTTAACTCCACATTCCAGCGGGCCACCAGGGAATCAGCTGAAAGGCCATCAACATGGGATAAAACATCCCCTACCACTCTCTGGAAGCCATTTGGATCCATTAAGTAGCGGGGGCGGACCATCCAAATTGGTCCCACCTCCCGGCAGAGGGGAAGGGTCGCGGAGAAGTCTAGTTGCACCAGGAAGTGATCTGACCATGGCACTTCTTTTGTTTCGCTTTTACTTAGTGTCAGATCAGCAACATCCATAGAGGTAAACACCAAGTCTAAGGCATGTCCACGGCTATGAGTTGGGCCAGACTTATTCAGGGACAGCCCCATGGAGGCCATGCTTTCCACGAAGTCCCGAGCGGCCCCTTGTAAGGTCATGTCGGCATGGATGTTAAAATCTCCTAAGACAACCAAGCTAGGTGTCTCCAGGAGCACATCCGCCACGACCTGAAGCAGCTCGGGCAGGGAATCCTTGGTTCAGCGGGGAGGTCGGTACACCAAAAGGAATCCTGTACTGCCCCTATTGCCCAACTTCCAGAACATGCACTCAGAAAACTTGGTCTTTCCAATAGGACGCCTGGTGCAAACTAATGACTTCCTAAAAATCACTGCAACCCCCCCTCCCTGCCCAGATGGCCTGGGTTGCTGTGCGTAAGAGAAACCTGGTGGACAAACAGCGGCAAGGACTGGGCCATCTGCCTCATCCAACCAAGTCTCTGTCACACATGCCAGGTCAAATCCTCCATCCACAATGGATGCCTGATTAAACCATCTACAGCCTTTAAGATGTGTTTGCATGGAGGGGAATTGCTTTATTGTTATGATTTGATCGCAGTGCCTGGAGACAATCGGTCAGACTGCGTATCCACAGCAGGGACTAGAGGAGGAATGAGCGCTGGGAGGAGTGCAGAGAGAAGAAGCGCCAAGGTGCATCTGCAGCAGCCTTCCTCTTCCCCAGCTGCAACAAAACCTGTCTCTCCCACATCGGTCTCCGGTGGTTTGACTTTAGCTCTGAATACGCAGTCCTCCATTGTCTCCAGAGACAGACGGATGCCAACAACAACAGTTTTTAATTTTTGTTTTATGTTGTAATCTGCCCTGTGATCTTTGGATGGGCAGTATATGAATTTAATAATTAAAATAAATAAATGGGGGTTGTACTCCAAATATCTGCAGGGCATTAGCGGTGTGTTGAGGGGGGAGGCTGACTGAATGTTATGTGTGCAACTCCTTCAGAAATATTGGGATGTCTCCAAAGTCAGCCGTACTCCGAGCAGACAATCAATAACCCTTGAAATCAATGAACATGACTAATTTCAAAATTGCCACTGTAGGCTCCTTTGGGAGGAATGTAAACTAAAATTTATTCAGGTACATTGATTTCAATGGGTCTACTCTGAGTAACACTATGCTGGATACAACCTACTGGGCTACGTTGTTCTGCTAGTGGAAGCCAGCGCAAGGACTGCTGCTGGTGCAAAAGGGTATTCCCCCCTCTCCTGCCCCCTTCCCACGTGTCCCATGTGTCTTCCCCAGGCTTGCTCTAGGGGGTCAGGAGAACCCCCAAAACAGTGCATGGGAGAGAGTAGGAGAGGGGAGGTGGTTCTGTTTAGTCCAAAGAAATGCTTGCAGTGATGAAGCCATCTCAGAGCCACATTGCATCCGCACAGGGCTCTCCAGTGGTGAGCTTGGAGATAGGATCCGTGTGCCTGGGGGACAGGCAGCCTGTCTTGGCAGAGAGGTCCGTTCCAACTGGTCCAGTAAGCAGAGAGCAAGAATGCACAGATCTGAAATTTAGGAAAGGCTTCCACGAGGGAGTGAAATGCAATTCATATCAAACATCTAGAGAGCTTTGTGCTAGGATGACCTGGCTGTTTAGAAGTAGTTTTCTGAAAGTGTGCAGACATATTATAAAATAGTGTCTGGGATAACCTTGATTTAAAGGAAGGAATATGCATGGAATATAAGGAGGTTGTCTTACTGCATTTCCATCAGCTTGTTTGTCCTCGGTTGCTTGTCCATCCTCTTGCTGCTTCTCTGCAGAATTGGTGCTGGATGCCTTGTGTCCTCTGGTAGCTGCCCATTAGCCTTCTTGTCCTCTGAGGGCTGCCCATTGGGCTTTTGGTCCTCTTTAGGCTCCATTTCAGGTTCCTTTGTTTAGATATGCTGAAGAAGATTGGGGAAAACATTCAGAAATGATGAGATATGAAAGTACCTTTTCCCCAAATGCAAATTGCAAGTGTGTCCCCCCTGCCCATGATCCATTTTGGGAACACAGTACACATAAACCTTAAAAAAACAAAACCACTTTTAAAACCCACCCTCCACATCAGGGTCCCAATCTGGATCAGCACCACTATCCCTGCTGACAATTTGTGGAAACAAAACTAGCAACCTTGTACTTTAGAACACAGATTCATAGCTAACATAACACTGTCAAATAAGTGCACAGTTCTTTGCAATCTTAAAGCAAAATTATGCATGTTTCCTTGGTGTTTCCCATTGAGGTCAGTGGTACATACCCTTGGGGTAGTGGGTGTAGGATTTCAGGCCTAAAGTCAAGCCTGTTTCCTCAGAAGTCAGTCCCACTCAGTTCAATGGGACAAACTCCCAGAAAAGCAGGCACAGGGTTGCACTCTTCCCTCCGCATCCCTTTTTCTTTGTCTTTTAATACATGTAGAGTGCATAGAAAAAATAAGGTGCTATAGGAGTGTTAAATAATATTAATATACACACTTATATCACGTGTTCCTAAATTATTCTCTGGCTTGGATTCAAATCTGCGCCCAGGAAGAATTGTCAGCTGATTCATCTTTCATTCATCATACTGCACTGATAGCACAAAAGGGCACCTGGGTAATGTAGCTTTCCTAAGATATACTTGCAAAAGAAGACTGGACTAAAAAATATGCCAAACCACTTTTGGGACGAGGGGGATTTCTGAGCCACTCCAACCTAGACTGAGGGGAAAGTGAGTTGCCCATCACTAGTGCTTGCACTGAGCATCATTTACCATCATTTTGTCGAGTCGGAAGAGACTCCAAGGGTCATTTAGCCCAACCCCCTTCAATTCAGGAATCTCAGCTAAAGCATCCATGACAGCTTGAAAACCAGTGCAAGGAAGGAGAGTCCACCCGTGTTATGTACTAAGCTTGGATCCTAGAACAACAGGCAAGTAGGATCCTAGAATGCAACAACTGATTGGCCTGCAGGAAAAGACCAATCAGGCTCCAGGAGGGAAGCAGAATCAGCCAATCAGATGGGACTCATTGTGTAAATAATGTATATAAAAGCCTGAGGTTTTGGGGGAAATTCAGTCACTGTTTTACAAGCTGCAATAAAGAGCACGAAGTCATTACAGGACACCGAGTATATTTCACTGGCGACAAAGGTGGGATCCTGTTGAGCTGCCCACCACGCACCGCACACAGCCGCCACAGGCAACACAGCATCGCACCATGCTTCCAGGCTCCGGCTCCGGGACCCAAGGACCCAGAATGGTGACAGACAACAGCTTCACGCTGTTCAGCCCAGCCTCAGGAGACTGGGAAGGAGACGCCACCCACTTCCAGTTCTTCCTGGAGGCAAAGGACGTCACCGACGCAGCCAAGAAGAGGGCGACCTTCTTCAGCATCTGTGGAGAAGAGATTGCCCGAGCCCTCCTCACGCCCACAAATATCGTGACCGTTCCCTATGACACGATAATGGAATGGCTGAAGGGGCACTTCTCGCCACAGCCCTCGGTGGTCGCAACGCCTTCTACGCAAAGCAGCAGGCTCCCGGAGAAACCATAACCAGGTATGTGACCTCCCTCCACCAGGCTGCCCGGCTCTGCAACTTCACAGAGCTGGAGAACATGCTCTGTGACCACCTCATGGGCGGCCTGGGGGACGAGAAGTTGCAGCGGCACCTCTACACCAAGAAGGACCTGATGTTCCAGGTTGCCCTAGAGGAGGCTCTAGCAACTGAAGCTGCCAAGAGGTCAGTGCAAGGATTCCAGTCAAACGTGTCATCCCAACCGAGGATCCACCACGAGGACCTCACCGACAACTCAGAATCTGACCGGGAGGACCTGCACCGAGTGCAGCAGCGCACACAAGCCGCACGCCCACCAAGACAGCCTCATCCGGAAGAGGGGAACAGCACAAGCTGCAGGGAGAGCCACGAGCCGAGGACTTGCCGTTTCCGGAACGCAAAATGCCGACAATGCAGAAAAGTGGAACACATTGCCCGGGTGTGCCGCGCCTGCCGCACCCAACGCCTCGCATTAGATGGCGGACCCAAGAGTCCCAGGCCCCATGGTCCGACACACTGAGGCAACTTGACGGAGATCACAGATTGTCAGGTATACCAGCTGCCTCATTTGAATGTGGAAAAAATTTACATCGCGGTACAGATAGGGTGAGTGACCATAAAGAAGGCTGATCGCCGAAGAATTGATGCTTTTGAATTATGGTGCTGGAGGAGACTCTTAAGAGTCCCATGGACTGCAAGAAGATCAAACCTATCCATTCTTAAGGAAATCAGCCCGGAGTGCTCACTGGAAGGACAGATCCTGAAGCTGAGGCTCCAGGACTTTGGCCACCTCATGAGAAGAGAACTCCCTGGAAAAGACCCTGATGTTGGGAAAGATGGAGGGCACAAGGAGAAGGGGATGACAGAGGACAAGATGGTTGGACAGTGTTCTTGAAGCTACCAACATGAGTCTGACCAAACTGCAGGAGGCAGTGGAAGACAGGAGTGCCTGGCGTGCTCTGGTCCATGGGGTCACAAAGAGTCGGACACGACTAAACGACTAAGCAACAACACAGATAGAGGCAACCCCGTGCCGCATGGAGTGTGATACAGGCTCAACCCTGGCCATAATCTCGGCATGAAGGAAATTGTGTCACAGTGGTGGTCCCAAGCTTAGGCCGGCCCCATTCACCCTCTGGGACTTCCAAAAACACAAGGTCCCCACGATGGGGGTGAGAACCTTCAATGTACAATATCGAGAGTGGAAGCGGCGGTTGGAATTGATCGTGGTCAAGGGGCCCTATGTTAGCTTACTGGGGTTGGTATGGTTTGGGGCACTGGGGCTAGCCATCACCGGGGTGAACTGCACCAGCTCCTACGTGGATGTGGACGTTTCCAGAGGTTTTTGATGGGGCATTGGGATGATATACTGCCCCCCGTTGGCCTACAACTAGACCCATCAGGTTCAAGTCCCGCCGGGTCCCGTTCGCCCTTAAACCCCACATCAACGAGGAATTAGACCGGCTCGTGGAGCAAGGAGTGCTCGAGCCAGTGCCTAACGACCCCTGGGAAACCCCAATCATCACACCCTCAAGCCCAATGGCTCAGTCCGCATCTGCACAGACTACAAATATACCATAAACAAGGCGCTTACGGCTCTTGCATACCTGGTGCCAGTGGTTAGCCATGTCCTCGTCACCCTGGCAGGGTCTAAGGTTTTTGGCAAGCTGAACCTGGACAGAACCTGCCTATCAGCAGTTGCCCGTGGACGAGGCCACCGCTGAGGCACAGACGATTGTAACGCACAGGGGCGCGTTCTGTGTCAAGCGGCTGCAATTTGGTGTCAGCGTGGTGCCAGGCATCTTCCAACATCTAATGGACTCTCTCCTCAAAGGAATTCCTGGCGTCACCCCCTTCTTGGATGATGTGTTGATCACCGGGGACCAACTCCGCATTGCCCTGCACTGTTTCCAGACGGCCAGCCTCAAGGTGAAGCGGGGAAAGTGTCTGCTAGGAGTGCAACAGGTGGGTTTTCTAGGATTTACAGTGGACACAGACAGAGTCCACCTGACCGGGGAGTCTGTTCCACTGTCAAACAGCTCTTATAATCAGACTGTTTAGTTGGAATCTCCTTTATTGTAATCTGAATCTATTAGTTTGGATCCCACCCTCTGGAGCAGCAGAAAATAAGCTTGCTCCATCTTCCATGTGACAGCCCTTCAGATATTTGAAGATGGCTTTCATATCCTCTTCTCCAGGCTTAGCCTTCCCAACTCCCTCAACTGCTTCTCATCAGGCTTGGCTTCCAGACCCTTTTATCATCTTAGTCACCCTCCTTTGCACACTTTCCAGCTTGAACATTGACTGAACATTGACTGTTGTAATCTGAAATGTCCTTTAAAATGTCCACTTTTTAATTATAGGGACTGAATCAGGGGTGCCAATTTGAATAAAATATTGGGGGGGGGAGGTAAGCCCCACCCCGCATAATCGATCACATGATGTGGCACACCCACACCATATGAATGGCAATGCCCATGAACTTTGGGGGGATGAAGGGACCTCAGTGCCTAGGAGTTGGCTCCTATGGACTGAATTATTATTATTATTATTATTATTATTATTATTATTATTATAACAATTGTGAGCTATAATCGTTTGTTGGAGAGCTGCCCAGGACAGGACATACCTGCATTTACGTGAGAATTCATCTAACAAATGTGATGCTTAAAGACATCTTGTCCAAATGTGCAGATGGGAGATTCAGCTGTGGCAGGTGTAAACAACGAAAGATCTGCTTGAGAAAAACAAAAACAACAGAGAGCTTAGAAACATCCCATTCTTTCAGAGACCACTGAACAATACCACCACCAGCCTTTCCTCTGGCCAACTGTCAAGTGGAATGAATGGAATGTTTTCCTCTTTGACCTTTATGGTCGCTTAGGAACACAGTTGCTCCTGATTTTCTGCTTCCTTTACCTTCTCAGGTCATCCTAAAAATATGTGTGTGCGCGTGTGTGTACATGGACTTTTTAAAAGAGTGAGGCCTGTTTTATGTGTTTAAAATATTTCCATACTGCCTCGTCTACTGACAATGCAGAGCAAATTACTCTGCCACAGCAAAAGCGCCCCCCCAAAAAAAATCTATGTAGCAAAGCCACAATTTATTAAAACAACTTCAATAGTAAAAATGCCTGTGCAAGTGATGAGAGAGAGAGTGATTCTGGGGGAGATGGAGATGCAAATTTGGGCCACAGAAATTTGAGCTGGCCCAATGCACTGGGACACCTGAGGCAAACCACAAAATGATGCCCTCTCCCCACCAGGGAAGAAGAGGTGAGTGATGATCTACAGCAGGAACAGGGAGTGGGGTGGGGAATAAAAATCTATGTTGGGAACAATGGTGGGAAGAGACCAGCAGCACCTATTCTCCAAGAGGCCACTGCAGAGGCAGCCAGGGAAGGGGGCATGTTGACCTCCAACAAGCGCATTGCAGATGTTGCTGCCGCAACAGCAGTGGTGATACATTGCTTGGAGGCCAGATCTGCTGCCCCTGTGGATCCTGCCACCTGAGGTGGTTGCCTCACCTTGCCTGATGGGTGGGCCAGCCCGGGTGTGAAGTCCCAATGAAACACCAGACAAGACCACTGCATTGGTTTGAGGCCCTGGCTGGGTTGGCTCCAGATCGTTTCAGGTCACCACTCTCATGTGCTGTATTGGGCCCCAAATCAGACTGAGGGGGGCACACACCATTCTAATACAGACTTGGAGTAGAATCCTAAACACACTTACTCTTGAACTTAGGACTGGACTGGACCTTGTACCGTGGTACCTCGGTTTATGAACTTAATCCATTCCGGAAGTCTGTTCTTAAACCAAAGCCATTCTTAAACCAAGGCACGCTTTCCCTAATGAGGCCTCCCGCTGCTGGTGTCCTTCCACTGTTTGGCTTCCATTCGTAGACTGAGGTAAAGTTCGCTAACCAGAACACTACTTCCGGTTTTGTGGAGTTCGTATATTGAATAGTTTGTAAACAGGGCTGTTCTTAAACCAAGGTACCACTGTATATGGATTCTGCCGTCAGGCAACTACTCCCCTGAGACTCGGCTGGTTGGCTGGCCTGTCCCACCACTGAGCTCTGCCATGGCTGGTAGCACAGGACTACGACCCCATCTCTGCTGACTGTTGGCTGTAGCTGACAGATGCTGGACTCTACAACATCTGGGCAATTCCATACAGGCTATCTCAGGCCCTCCAAGTGTCCCTGTTTTCCAGGGACAGCCCAGATTTACAAAAGCTGTCTTGGTTTCTGATTTGATCCTGGAATATCCTGCTTTTCCTTAGGATGTCCCTATTTTCATCAGAGGAATGTTGGAGGCAGTGCTATTTTTTTTCAGAAAAAGAGATGCCAGAACTCACCATGAACACCTCCCTCTTTCTCTCAGAATGGTAATAGTGGCCACCTGGAAGGTGATGGAACCCACTGAGAGGTGCCAGAACTGAGCTACCGTGAGTTCCGGCTGGAAAAAAGGAAAGAAACCCTGATTGGAGGGTTAAAGATGTGCTGCCTGAGCCTTAAAAACTTGTAGCCAGCTGGCAAGGGGTTAGGTATGAGGTGGCCAGCAATGGTTTGAGGGAACTGTATGAAAAGCCTGCTCTTCCGGTTTCCTGCCGACCGGGAAGGGAGCACGGATCTGATCATCCGATCAGTCCAAGACCCGCAGGGGAAAGAGGGGAGAACGCCAAGGCAAGCCCCCCCGAAAGTTCCGCTAGGGCTTGTGGAACATTGAGAAGTCCGGCAGAGCACCGATCTCCCGCCCCCGAAAAACACCACTGAAAGGCAAGTGGCGGGGGAAGAGCGGTCTAGAGCGCTCTCAGCTGCATTGCGAATCTGTGGGTCAAAGCCTCAAGCTGCCACTGTAAGCAGGGGGTTTTCATACCAACATTATAAAGCTGAAAAATATTGGTAAGAAGATTCCTGTAAATGTTTGAAATATATTTCTTTCAATTCAGCGAAAACGGAAACTAGAAAGGAAGTCAGCTTCCGTTTTCTGGCTACCTTCCAACTGCTGGAGAAAGATTTGTAAGTGGGAGATTGACAAGCCACTTCAATCCCTCTGATAAGAAATCCTTCTTCTTTTTTTAAAGCTTCATTAGCATATCTATCTTATTGGAATACTGGATATACTCTTTGATCTTGATCTTGAACACTGAACTTGAACCATGATATAGAATATTGCAAATAATTTTGATCTTTAACTTGAATTTGTACAGTTTCTGATTTGGAAAATACCTTACTGAACTATTTGGAACTACCTGGAACTTCACAATCAAACCCAAACCTATGGAGGGGAACACTCATCTAACTTTGGACAAAAAAGTCCATGGAAAAGGTGAGTGCCTGGAAATAGCTGGAGGTTGGGCAACTAATCAGGCCAAATAAAGTGATTGGTGAAGACCAGAGTATGTGGAACTTTGGAAGGAAATAATAACTGATCACAAAAAGAAAGCAGACTACATTTAATTAGACTTGGGGAAAGTTTCTCTGTGCCTGGAGGGAAGCGACTGAGGAGGGAACACAAGGGCTTGTGCTTGTTTTCTAGGGCTTCTGCCTCTTGGATTTGTGTGACTGTCCAGGCTTGTGTGTTTGTTTCTGGCCGTGTGCTCTCCCTGAGCACATGATCTGAGGGCGCGGGGCTCCCTGTGAGTCAGGTGACTAGCTGTGGGCGGAGCTAGTCAGTGCCTGGAGGGCAGCGACTGAGGAGGGAACACAAGGTGAGCTGAGCTTGTAGGTTTTGTGGGTTTGTCTTTTTGGGGCTGTGTGTGATTAAGTTTGTGTGCTTATTTGGTTCCTTATTTTTTTGTGTGCTTCTTTCCTAGGGCTTGTGCTTATTTTCTAGGGCTTCTGCCTCTTGGCGGCGCACGCAGTTTGACCTATCTTTTAGATAGAGGGGAGCTAGTCTCAAATGTTTATTGGCTTCTAGGCTTCTTTTTTTGTCCTGACTTCAAGCTTCAAGATGGAGGGTGAGGGAACAACTGCAGTCACCTGCAATTCCTGCGCAATGTTTGTCTTCTTGCCAAAGGTTGTAGGCAGCTACACCTGCAGCAACTGCAAGTTGATTGCCCTACTAGAAGACAAGGTCCAGCAACTTCAGGCCTGTGTATCTACGCTCCAGAAAATTAAAGAGCTGGAGCTTTTCTTGGATGCAGCAGAGCACACTGTCTGTGCCAAGCAGGAGACAGGGCACATCCCTGAGGAGGAGATCAGTTCCCCAACACAGGAGCCAGATGTATGGAGGAACGTGACTCACAGAAGTAGAATGCCCAGGGATCGCTCTGAGTGTTTAGAACTACACAATCGATTTGAAGTGCTCTCCCTTAACATGGAAGACGAAGAACAGACTCCATTGGAAGATCTCTCCCACATCACAGTTGATGAGGAATATGAAGACGAGCAGCAAAGTCAGTTCTCTGGGAATGTGCAGGTGACCTTGGAAGAGACAGCACATGGAAGAATCCCGACCAAGCCTATGAGGAGCCGTGTAGTGGTGATAGGGGATTCCCTACTGAGGGGTACAGAAGCAGTGATCTGTGGGCCCGACAAGACGTCTCGAGAGGTGTGCTGTCTCCCCAGGGCCAAGATCCAAGATGTAACGGAACAGCTGCAAGGAATCATAAAACCCACTGACAAAAACCCCTTCCTTTTGGTCCATGTGGGAACCAATGACACTGCAAGCCATAGCCTCCAGAAGATCAAAAGTGATTATGAGGCTCTGGGCAGGAAGTTGAAGCAATTAAATGCACAAATTGTCATCTCATCTGTCCTTCCAGTTGAACGACGTGGCCCAGGGAGAGAGGGGAAAATAGGGGAAGTGAACAAATGGTTTCGCAAATGGTGCCAGCAGGAACGGTTTGGATTCTTAGATCACGGTCTGCAGTTTCTTGAAGATGGACTTCTGGCAAGTGATGGGCTGCACCTCACAAGGGGTTGGGAGGAATGTTTTTGCCAACAATCTCAAAAACCTCATCAGGAGGGCTTTAAACTGACTTATGTGGGGGAGGGAGACAGTGGTTCTGAAGGTAGGAGTCTATCAAATGCTGAAGATGATCATCCAAATGTCAAGGACCAAAGGGAGCAAACAGCACACAGACCTAGTGGTGGGAGGAAAAAATCCTTAAATAGGAGACTAGGGGGAATGATCAATGGTCTTCAATGTCTGTATACAAATGCACAGAGCATGGGAAATAAACAAGATGAACTTGAGCTCTTGGTACAGCAAACTAAATACGACATAATAGGCATCACTGAAACCTGGTGGGATGAGTCTCATGATTGGAATGTAGTAATAGAGGCATACAATCTATTTCAGAGAAATAGACCAAACAGGAAAGGAGGAGGAGTGGCGTTATATGTCAGGGATGTATATACCTGTGAAGAGATCCATGATTTAAAACTTCAAAGCCAAATTGAGAATATCTGGGTCAAAATTAAGGGAGAGAAAAATAACAGTGATCTCATTGTGGGCGTTTACTATAGATCCCCAAGCCAAACTGAGGACACAGATGATGCCTTCCTGGAACAGATGACCAAGCATTCAAAAGGAAGTGAGATAGTAGTTATGGGGGATTTTAACTATCCTGATATTTGTTGGATGTCAAACTCAGCTAAGAGCATAAGGTCAAACAGATTCCTCACTGGCCTTGCAGACAATTTCATTGTCCAGAAAGTGGGAGAAGCAACAAGAGGATCAGCCATTTTAGATCTGGTCCTAACCAATAGTGATGACCTGGTAAGTGGGGTAGAAGTGGCAGGATCATTAGGTGGGAGTGATCATGCTCTTCTGGAGTTTATTATACAGCAGAAAGGAGCAACTAAGCATACCAAGACTCAAATTCTAGACTTTAAGAAAGCCGACTTCAGAAAACTTAGGGAAACGCTGGGTGTGATCCCATGGTCAGTAATACTAAAAGGGAAGGGAGTTCATGACGGATGGGAGTTTGTTAAAAGGGAGATATTAAAAGCACAACTTCAAACAGTACCAATGAGACGAAAACATGGAAGGTGCCTAAAGAAGCCAGGGTGGCTATCTAAAGAACTTTAACTGAGTTAAGATTTAAAAGGGATATGTACAAAAAATGGAAAAGGGGGGAAACCACCAGAGAGGAATTCAAACAAATAGCCAGCACGTGTAGAGACAAAGTCAGAAAAGCTAAAGCACAGAATGAACTCAGGCTTGCTAGAGAGGTTAAAAGCAATAAAAAGGGTTTTTATGGGTATGTCCGTAGCAAAAGGAAGAACAAGGAAACAGTGGGTCACTTAGAGGAGAAGATGGTGAAATGCGATCAGGGGACACAGAAAGGGCAGAACTCCTCAATGCCTTCTTTGCCTCAGTCTTCTCCAAAAAAGAAAACAATGCCCGACCTGAAGAATATGGAGCAGATGATTCAGCAGGGAAAACACAGCCCAAAATAAGTAAGGAGGTAGTACAAAAACACTTGGCTAGTTTAGATGTATTCAAGTCTCCAGAGCCAGATGAACTACATCCCAGAGTATTAAAAGAACTGGCAGAGGTGATTTCAGAACCACTGGCAGTAATCTTTGAGAATTCCTGGAAAACAGGTGAAGTCCCAGCAGACTGGAGGAGGGCAAATGTTGTCCCTATTTTCAAAAGGGGGAAAAGAGAGGACCCAAACAATTATTGCCCAGTCAGCCTGACATCAATACCAGGAAAGATTCTAGAGCAGATCATTAAGCAATCGGTCTGTGAGCACCTAGAAAGGAATGCTGTGATCACTAAAAGTCAGCATGGGTGTCTGAAAAATAAGTCATGTCAGACTAATCTGATCTCATTTTTTGACAGAATTACAAGCTTGGTAGACGAAGGGAACACTGTGGATGTAGCCTATCTTGATTTCAGCAAGGTCTTTGACAAGGTGCCCCATGATATTCTTGTAAAGAAGCTAGTAAAATGCGGGCTAGACAATGCTACCATTCAGTGGATTTGTAACTGGCTGACTGACCGAAACCAAAGGGTGCTCATCAATGGCTCCTCTTCATCCTGGAGAGAAGTGACTAGTGGGGTGCCACAGGGTTCTGTCTTGGGCCCAGTCTTATTCAACATATATATATATATATATATATATATATATATATAAAGTTTATTGCGTTAGCCATTTGGCCATAGCACAAGTAGTAAGTCCCGGCAGTAGCCTGCCATTCTTATACATTTGCAAACATCAGGTATAAAATCATAGTAAGTAAAACAGGTATGATAAAAACAATAACAATTATGTAAACTGTTGGAAAGTTTACAAGACTAGGGCTAAAAGAGGTTAACCTATCGAGGTGGCCCTGAGTTTCAGGGCCTGCAGGATATAGATGGCCACGCCACGAGTGACTATGGGATTGGCATCCACCAATAGATATTTCAAGCGGTCATCTTCCATGGCAATGGTTGGAGGAATTAGTAGCAGGAGCCTCGATCTTATTGAGTCATAGAGAGGGCAGTGGAAGAAAAAGTGGGCAAAGTCCTCTATCTTTCCCCTGTTGCACAGACAAAGGCGGAGGTCGAGAGGGGTGTTGGAGTATATTCCCTGTAGGAATGCTGTGGGAATGGAGTGAAAGCGGACGAGTGTGAAAGCTCTTCTTTGCATGGGGTTCGTCAAATCACTCAGGTAGTGAGCCAGGGCTCTCACTGCCTTCACACGGGGAAGCCACGTGGATAGGCTGGCCGAGTTGGATAGTGCCAGATCCAGCGCTTCGTCCCTGTCTAAAATCCAGTTACGGATTTTGTCTTTGTCCCATGTGGTCAGAACGGCAAAATCTGGAAGGGAATACCATTCACAGATTATCTCCATGCCTTTTAACCAAGTACGGCTGCCGGTAAAGGCCAAGAAGGCTTGTTTGGCGAGGGACAAGTTTGGGGATTCTGAAAGAGATTTATAGTAGGTAATTATCCTGATATGGGCTCTTGCAACTATGGATGGGAGTCCCAATTCCAATCTTAGTTGGGCAGGTATGGTCCCGTTGGGGAGGCCCAATATCTTTCTTGCCAGTAGGTTTTGCAGAGTCTCCAGACGCTGAAGTGTTTTCAGGTTCCACCCCCATATTTCCACCCCATATAGCAACATTGGGGGTATTTTGCTGACGTAGGCCTTTCTTATTGGCGCTATGAGCTGGCCTCCTTTTGCGAAGAAGAATTTCACCAGGGCCCCCACAGTACGGCGAGCAGCCAAGGTGATCGTGTTTAGATGGGCTGACCAGGATAGTCTATGGTGGAAGGTAATGCCCAAGTATTTAAATACCGAGCATTGTTCGATGAAGCTTCCCTCGAGGTGCCAGGATGGGATTCGGTTTGAGCGTGCCAAAAGGTATGATTTTGGTTTTAGAGTAATTTATTTTCAGGCCGTTTTCCTCGCAGTAGTGCATAAGCCCTCTCATCATGTTGTTAAGGCCCATCTTCATCAACGAGAGGACTGCCATGTCATCGGCGTAGAGTAGGATAGGAACTTTATCCTGGTGCAGAGACGGGGCAGGTTGGTTGAGGGCTTTAATAGCTGTTATTATGTCATTTATATAGAAATTGAACAAAAAGGGGGCCCAAAGGCAGCCTTGTTTGACGCCTCTGGCTAGTGGAAAAGGTCGAGATAGGGCTCCGTGGGATCCAAATTTTATCCTGGACGATATATCCGAATGAATTTCCATTAGCAGGTAAAGAAGCCTTTTGTCTACGCTAGTTGCACTAAGCTTCAGCCAGAGTCTGGTTCTGTTGATGGAGTCAAAGGCGGAGGACAGGTCAATAAAGGCTACATATAATTTAGAATTAAACTTGGTTTGGTATTTGTCAATCAATGATTTGAAGGACTAGGCAGTGACCTGAGGTATTGTGGCCTTTGCGGAAGCCCGCTTGTTCTGGATGGAGCAGCCCTATTTCCTCAGCCCAGTTGGTCAGCTTCTCGAGAAGGAGCCTGGAGTAGATCTTGTATGTTATATCCAGAAGGCTGATAGGCCTGTAGTTAAGTGGGTCTTGCGGTTCTCCCTTTTTGTAGATTGGAATGATTATACTCTGTTTCCAGTTTGTTGGGATCGTGAGCGAGGAGTTTATGGTTGTAAAAAGTGAAGCTAGTGTAAATGCCCACCAGTGTTGGTTTAGTATGAAAACCTCGGGCGGTATCATGTCTTCCCCGGGGGATTTACCATCCTTTAACAATGCGATCATTTGTAGACATTTCGCTGGAGAGACCGGATCCCATGTGGGGAGAGAGGACCTGCTGACAACAGGGAGGATTAAGTTTTTGTTGGAGGGAAAAGCGGAGTATAGCTGGGAGAAATGTTTATGCCAACTGTCTTCAGAGATATTGTTGGAGGGGGGGGCAGAGGTGGTTAAGCCCCTGTTTAGTAATTGCCAGAATTTCTTATCATCTCGGCTTTTAATGGCGGCGTCCAGTTCAGTCCATCTTTCCTTAGCAAAGAGTAGTTTTTTAAATTTAAGAAGTTGTTTGTAATGTGTGCGAGATTGAGCAACCTCCTTGATTTTGGTTTGAGTGGGGTAAAGTTTCAAGTCAGCCTGAAGGTGTCGTAGGTTACTTCTGGATTGCTTGCATTCTTGATCGAACCAGGAAGCGGTCCGGGGGGTTGAGGGCATATAAGGGGGTTTAGTAAGGATTGGAAAAAGAGAAGAAATTATTTGCTGGAACAAAGAGAGGGAAAGATGAATCTCGGTTGTTTTTATGAGGTGGTCTTTCAAAACCAGAATTGCAGGAGAGTTTAAATGGGCTTTAAGGTCATGCTCTAGATGGAGGTCCCATTTCCTCTTATTCAACATCTTTATCAATGGCTTGGATGATGGGCTTGAGGGCATCCTGATCAAGTTTGCAGCTGACACCAAATTGGGAGGGGTGGCTAATACCCCAGAGGACAGGATCACACTTCAAAATGACCTTAACAGATTATAGAATTGGGCCAAAGCAAACAAGATGAATTTTAACAGAGAGAAATGTAAAGTACTGCACTTGGGCAAAAAAAATTGAAAGGCACAAATACAGGATGGGTGACACCTGGCTTGAGAGCAGTACATGTGAAAAGGATCTAGGAGTCCTTTTGGACATTGAGACACAGTGAGTACAATTTGGATGCAATTAGAGACTATGCTTGGGATTCCAAGCACGGAGGTCCGTCCCTCGCTATTGAGATATTGATTCAGGAACTTTGTAGCCGAAGTAATTACAGTGTAACATAAAAGAGATATTTTTTTTTAACAGAGATTTAATCCCTCTGCCACCCCTGGTTTTGGGGGAACTAGCGGAAAAAGCGGAAAAATTGGTAGAAAATGTGGATTAAATTGAACTGTTGAATTTGAACTTGAAAGTGAAAGTGGATTTATCACTGAGAAAGCTGTGTCCTTGAACATGGCGGAGAAAGAGCGTGATGTTGATGTGAGAAGACTCCTAAACTTAATACAGGAAGTGAGAGCTGAAATTCGAGCTTTCACTGCGAAGATAAGAGGCACGCAAATGGAGAATGATGTTAAGTCCGCTGAACACGAGGAGGGAGAAATCCCCACCAGGATCAAAGAGGAAAGAAGAAAAAGGCTCTGCTACAGGAAAAAAGTTTTACGGCGCAAGAAAATTGGAGTTATAAAAAGAAGGAAGATGAAGATGAAAACAAGGAAGGAATATCCAAGAACACAGCAGAGGGTGCAGCAGAGAAGAAAGCAAGAAAAAGGCCAAATCCCACAAGAAAATGTATGGTTCTGGACCATGGAAAGGCTTGGTGTGGGATGATGGATGCTATTGTTTCCAATGGGACATTTTTCGGTTTATTTGGACAATGATTATGGACACGGCTAAAGACATGAATAAGTGAAGGATAGAACAAAGGTAGGTGCCTGGAAGCTAAGGGGAGGCAGAGGGGAACCAAGCAGGTGAAATAGAAATATAGTGCTGAGGCGTGAATCTAGATATAATTGAATGTATATTTGATGATGAGTTAAAAGATGAAGTAGGAAACTGATAAGACAATAACATAAGAAAATATGAAATCAATGGGGAGGATGTGAGGGAGTCACATGAGATATGAAACATAGTTAAGAATGGCCTGGCCTGGGAATTGGCCAGGCCTAGGCAAAGTTAAGACACAATATTATTAAGGTCAGGAGTATGAGGAATGTGTACACCTCTGTGAGGGGGGGGGGGTTAGATTTAAGCCTTCCATGGTGGGAGAGGGGAGGCAATGAAATCCTGATCAAGATGTAATGTGCTTATAAAATTGTAAAACCAATAAAAATTATAATAATAAAAAAATATTTTGTGGAACTGTCTTTGTAACTTAGGGTATTTCCATTTCCGAGTGGCTCCTATCCTTCTGTCTGATATTTTGCTTGCTCCCAACTAAGGCTGGGAGGTGAGAACAAACAAGGGATGAGTTGTGGTCTTGAAGGAGTGATAAGACTGAGCTGAAAGAATTATTGTTTTGAGAATAAACCAGAAGACTGGCTGGTATGGAAACAGTGTAAACTAACTTAGAATGACAACAACCAGAAAACAGGCTGCTGCAGCCAGAAGGGGATCTATGCAGGAGACACCAGAAATGGCAGATTTCTCTCCAGAAATGGCAGATTTCCTGGCAGAATTTTAAAAAGACATGCAGAAAGAATAACAGTCTGAAATGATGGTAGTGGAATTGGGGGAAAATACTAAGATGGTCACAGAAATGTGCAACAAATTAGAAAATTTAACAAAAAACAAACAAGCCAGAAGCTTTGGACCCGTCTGTGGAAGAATTGGAGGCCTAATCTCAATCAATCAATCAATCAATCAATAAAATAAAATAAATGAAAGTGATAATGCAGACATTAAAAAAGAGCAAGAGACAATAACGGGTGATATGATGGGACTGTCTGGCAGACAGGATCAATTTGCAGACTGTCTAGCAGTTTTGGAGACGAGACAGAAATCTCAGGTAGTAAGAATGCGGGGTGTGCCAGATGATGGGGAAATGGATCTCAGAATTTACCTAGCCAATGCAATTGCTGAATGGCTGGGTGAAGAACAGGATTACATTGCAGATGCAATGGACAGTTGTTATTGGGTAAGGTCTAAATTTGCTAAGGCCAGGAAACGACCTGGAGACTGTTTGGTGACTTTTAATTCTAAAAAGCTGAAGGACGCTATAGTCCAGAATAATTATGCAAACAGACTCCAGATTGAAGGAAGCCCAATCCTCATGCTGAAAGAAATCCCTCCTCGTTTGTTACAGAAACACTTACAGTATAAATTCTTCACAGGTATTTTGAAAAATGTCAACATACAATTCAGATGGGAATTCCCAGAAGGTATTTCCTTTACATATAAGAAACAAAGACATAAACTTACTAACATAGATCAAGCACAAGACTTCTGGCAAAGACATGGGAGATATTTTGAAAATCCATACACACCAACTGAACCAGTGGGAGCAACAGGAGAAATGGGAGGGAGCAACGGGGGGGGGGGATAGATAATTTAAATAATCAAGAGAAGGAAAAGATGAGACTCTAGGGGAAAAGAAGCAGGTAAATAAAATGGCAGATCTAAAGGTATGGAGCTGGAATGTAAATAATGTAAAAAGAAATAAAATTGAATATATAATTCTAAAACAAAATATAGATGTAATTTGCTTACAAGAGGCCCTTATAGCAAGTAGACACAAGAATCCTAATTAATAAAAGTTTAGGAATGGAATTTATAACAGCAGATGAATAAAGAGGCATTATTCTGTATATTAAACCAAAATCTGAGCCCAAACTAATCGTGAAAGACGAGCAAGGAAGAGTGATTGTAGTAAACATAGTTGGAATTTATGCCCCAAATGAAAAGAAAGCAGAATTTTATTTTTTAAAAATGGAAACAGATTTATTGGAATTTGTTGATCAGAAAATGAATTTAATGGGTGATTTTAATGGGGTGTTTTCACTTGCAATGGGTAGAACAATTAGGGAAAAGATACCAAAGAAGGGAGACTCCCAACAAGTTTTTGCGATATGGCAGAGAATCTAAATTTGATAGATATATGGAGAACTAAGCATCCATTAGATCAGGGGTCACCAGCGTGCAGCCCATGGGCCAGATGCTGCAACGAAGACCATTTTACCGGCTCATGAGCAGCCCCCAAACCGAGCTGCTCTAAACCAGCACAGTGCAGTGTGGCACGGGAACTCGCCAAGCAGTGCTGGAAATGGCATCTGCGCATGTCCAGACACCAAAAATCGCTTCTGCACAGGCGTAATTTTCGGCGTCTGGGCATGCGCAGAATCAATTTCTGGTGCCGCGGACATGCGCAAACGCAATTTTTGGCATTGCGCTGTGCCAGTCCGGCCCATGGACAATCTCCATGGGAGTGATCCGGCTCATGGCCAGTAAACCTTGCTGACCCCTGCATTAGATACAGAGTTTACGTTCTTTTCACATGTCTACAAAAGTAGTGCAAGAATTGATGCAATGTGGATCTCTAAAGAATTGGTATTAAGAGTAAAACAAATAGAAATAATGCGAAGAACATTATCAGATCACAATCCATTAATTTTAGAATTGCAAAATGAAAAACATTCCACTCTGAGATGGAGAATGAATGAAGATTTGTTAGACAATCAGAACCTGTTAGAAAAAGCAGAGAAAACATTAGGGGATTATTTTGAGCTAAATTTAAATAAAGCCATAGACCTTCAGATTGTTAGGGATGCCAGTAAGGCTGTGATGAGAGGGTTTTTTTATTCAGCAAAATGCATACCAAAAGAAGGAGAGAGAACAGAAGAAAAGGGAAATTTTAGAGGCTCTGATAGAAAAGGAATAATAATAACTTTCCACGAAGTTAATATACAAACCAAAGAGTTAAAGAGTTAATATACAAACCAAATAAAGAGAGTACAAAGCAAGCTATTAAATTATTACAAACACCATATTCAATGATCATTAGTAAAGAATTAGAGTGGAAAATTTAAAAAACGAAACAAAAATATTTTGAGTATGCTAACAAACCAGGGAAGTTGTTGGCATGGCAATTAAATAAAAATGAGATGAAAAATACTATAAATAAAATTAAAGTTAAGGAAAAACTTATAAATAACACAAAGGAGATTGGGAAAGAATTTTTCAAATATTTCACAGATCTATATAGAACAGGACCAGAAAAGAAGACTGAAAATAAATAGGAAAGAAAAATGGCTTACCAGAAATAGAAGGGAAATTAAAATTGAAAGATTGTGACGAGATTTGAGAACAAGTCAATGACTGGTTGCAGTATTTCCAAGTAAATCAGGTATTTAAAGAAGATAAAAAGAAAGGATTCAGTTATACTCTATCAAGATTTCACAGAAAAATTATAGATGACAATACCAAATTATTGAAGATGTATAATTTATTGCTAGAATGGGAAACCAAAGATGAAGAGGTTAAATGTGTAATGATTAAATGGGCACAAGATTTTGGACATAACATACAAATGGAAGATTGGGAAAAATTATGGAAAGAGGATTTAAAATTTACTGACTGTATAACTTTGAAAGAGAACTATATGAAAATGATGTATTGATGGTATATGACTCCTGTTAAACTTGTAAAAGTGTATAGAACAAGCTCCAATAAGTGCTGGAAGTGTAAAGAGAAAGAAGGTGTGTTTTATCATATGTGGAACACTGGCAGAGGGACAGGGATGCGGAGGGAGCAAACTGCCCCCGGCACCACTATTCCGGTAGGGTGCCATCACGGCGCCCCCCCCGGACATGTGTTGCACATCCCCGCACGCCGGGTGCCACACCCCCACAGATGGCGCATCATGCCCCCCGAACACATGCCACGGCCCTGTGGGCGGCGTACCATGCCCCCGGGATGCGTGTCACGCCCCCTAGGGGTGCCAGCCGCACTCCCGCCTGCCCTCCGCCCCCGGTAGCGGAGCATGCAGCTTCGCCACTGATGTGGTGGAATTGGACAGGAATTGCCAAAAGAGCGGAAGAAGTTGTTTATGTATTCTACAATGGCAGCTGGGATTCTACTAGCTCAAAAATGGAAAGAGGACAAGATACCAATGAAAGAAGAATGGCAAGTCAAACTTATGGAATACGCAGAAATGGCAAAACTCACAGGAAGAGAATGAAAATGAAGACTTTAAAAAAAGATTGGGAACCATTCATGTTGTATCTACAGAAATATTGTGAATAAATGGACTCACTAGCAGGGTTTGAGAAAACACAACCAAGAAAACAAATGTAAATATTAAGAAACAACAATATGGAAATTAATCAAGTGTAAGATGTAATTTGAAAGAAATTTGGTATAAAAATGATAAGAACGTAAGAGCATTTAGCTAAAAGATCATAAAAATAAGATAAAAATTAAGCAGAGGTAGCAAATATTTAAAGAATCAGAAGGGGAAGTTGAGGGCAGTCACGGAATGGAGGGCTTTTGTTTTCTTTTATTGCTTTCTCTTTTATATGATGTGTTGAATATTAAACTGTAAAATTTCATATAAAAGAATTCGAGAAGAAAGAAAGAAAAAAGAAAGAAAAACCTGCTCCTCTTTTGCTCAACCTTTGATTTGCGTAAGGGCAAATCCATAGTACAAAAGACGTGTCTGCATCAGCCTCCCCTCGGGCCGCATCATATGGGTCTCTTTGCTGCATCGGCCAACGAAAGACTGGCTGCCTCAAATCTCAGGGCTTTTGGGTTGTGGCACCCTCACCATGTAACTGTCTCCCCGCAGCTGTTATGCCGGCTTGCTTAGTATTTGGCATAATTAGAGAGCTGGCAATCATTTGGAAAACTTAAAAAATAAACAAACACATTCTACGATATTATATTGAAATTATCTTGGGAATTGTTACCGTTGCAGTGAAAATTTGTGCATTTTTTAAATTTAAAAGTGATATCCCCCCTTCATTGCGCACACATTATTTAGTCATTTTATGTTATTTATTTAATTTGCACAGTGCTTAAATGTAAATAAAACCTCTCAGCCAGGGGTAGGCAACCTAAGGCCCGTGGGCCGGATGCAGCCCAATCTCCTTCTCAATCCTGCCCGCAGACAGTCCGGGAACCAGCATGTTTTTACATGAGTAGAATGTGTGCTTTTATTTAAAATGCATCTCTGGGTTATTTATGGGGCGTAGGAATTTGTTCATATATTTTTTCAAAATATACCGTAGTCTGGCCCACCACATGGTCTGAGGGAAAGTGGACCGGCGCACGGCTGAAAAAGGTTGCTGACCCCTGCTCTAAGCGGTTATGAACTCTATGATATGAAATCATTGGGCAGCCCAAACAGTAGAGGGAAATGGGGGGGGGGGGAACCAAGCATGGTTTCCATTACAAGAAAACTTTTGTGACTCACACAGAACGCACACACACAGCTTGCAACAAAACATTGTGATGTGAAGTTCCCCTGTTCAGTATTCCTGCCAGCCAGCCTGCCATGCCCTTTCCCACAATACTCCATTCTGCCCCCCCCCAGTCTTTTGTTTCCCTCACTTGTCTGCTGCACACTTAGCCAGATCAGCCCTTCTGTTTTGCAACCCTCCTTAAGTTCCCCCCCCTCCTTCAAATCTTGGAGTTCTCCCAAGCCTGATGATCCGTCCAAAGGCTCCAGACTTGGAGAAGGAGTTTGCGATGTGTATATTGTGAGCTGTAAGCTCCCTCATGGGGTCTTAGAGGCTATGTTGGCAGAGGTATAAATCCCCCTAATAAATTAAGGTGTTGAGTACTGATCTCCCCTGTTGGTGTAAGAGGCCTCACAGAGAGTGGAGAAATTAGGATAGGATGAATTCATTATTTGACTGAGGGATGGGTGACAAGTTCGGTTCAGTTTGTGCTTCCCAAATAGGCAGACCAAAGCACAGGTATCTTTTGAAATTCACACTACTCTGAATTTTGCAATGCTGTGTACAAAATGCAGCATGATATTAATGAACATTGCATGCAGAAATGCATTCATTAGGAGAAATCTACACTTGAAACACTGATGTGTGAGGACTTTTTAAAAAAAAATTGCACACTGGTCTGGAAATGTGGCAAACTGAACCTGGTGTTAGAAAAATGAGAAACTGAAATTGACAGGTTAGTCACCCCTAATCTGAACAGACATATATGTTGTTGTTTAAGAGCTGGAGGACTTCGTTTCAAGAATTTTGCACAATAGATGCAGACTCTCCCATGTTGAGATTAAGCAGTATGAATCTGGGTTTTGAATGATGTGTGCCCCATATTCCATCTTTCTGTCTGTCTGTTGCAGAAATGCCTTAAGAATTTCAACACCCTTTTCCCCAAGTCAGTGACTGAGATCCAGTTCTGTCCTATAGAAAGAGAGCCGCTATCGTACAAAATATAGCATTCAAATAAGAGAACCGCAATAATTTGAACCAAAGATTAGAAGGGGGGGGGGGAGAGAGAGAGAGAGAGAGAGAGAGAGAGAGAGAGTATTTGCATCTTAAAAAGCATCTCATTGACATTCTTCTCATGGATAATTAAAGAAAGGCAAAGGAAAGTTGTAACTGTTGAACACCATCCAAGCATTGATACATTTTTGAGCATGGTCAGTGAGAAATGGCTCCTAGGAACTCTGAGTCTCCTCCTATTGCATTACGTCTTTGACTAAGAAAGTGACCATTTGCTCTTGGTTTCCTAAGTCGTATCAGCTTATTTCTGCCTGGCCATACAAAACTCTTAGCATATTTGAAGCCAGCATTGGTCTGCCAAAGAAGTGGCACCCCTCTCCCAACTCCCACCAAGGATAAAAGAATAAGCGGAGAGAGAATGACCGAAAGCAATGGAATCAGGTAAAGTAATTTTTGTAAATCTCCATATTTCCTTCCTAAGAAATGGTGGCTGCAGTCCAATGCAAACTTACCAGGTAGAGTAAGTCCTACTGAACACAGCAGGGCTTGCATTTGAGTGAGGAAGGTTGATTTTCTGTGCATTCTGAGAGCATGAACCCGATTCTGCTCTTGTAATAAATTAAATGAGTGTTCTCTCTCATTCCATGACAACAAGAAGTAAATGTTGTAGATTTCAGCGAAAGCTCCTTGTAAATCAGCAGCCTATGGGTTGCTCATTTAAAGCGGGTAACAAGGATAACCAAACAAGGAATTCTTTGTCAATGGAAGGACATGGAAGTTTGCACACTGTTTCTCATTTGCTGACATTGACTTGGGAAAGAGAACATTTGCCCTTCAAAAAATAGCTACTTTGCACCTTGTTGTTGTTGTTTTTTAAAAAAACACAACAATCAAGCAATAATTTTAAGTTGCTGAACCTTCTAACATTAGCATATTATGTATGTTAGTACATAGTACATAGATGTGATTCTATCTCCCCCCCCACCTACCCCCCCACCTGAAACCAGTAAATGGAGAAAATAGAACAGGAGAGAATGAAATGGAGAAAGTAGCAATTTGCATTCCGACATGGAAACAAGTGCTGCTCAGTTGGGAGTGAAGCCAAGTCATAAGAATGCAGGCAGAAGGGGGCAGGCAGGGGACGGGGAAAGTTTTGTAGAATCGCAACACATTCTGCAAACCACATACAGTACATGTACACACAGCATCAAAAACTGTTATGGGAGTGAGACGATTTGCACTGCTTTGTTCCTAATTCTCTAGACTAGACACCATTTTGTTGTTGTTGTTGTTACTATTATTTATTTGTTTGGGTTTTTTTAACCAAGGTAATTCAAAGCAACTTACAACATATAAGCAAACACATAAGTTGAAACTGGCATAAAAGAAAGCAAGCCAAAAGACAATTCTGTTTTTAAAAGGCAGGATTAGAACATCCACCCACTCAAGGAGCAACAGATTATTAAGAGTCAAATGTGTGACACAGCTGGAGGCACAGCTGGATTGGCTGTGGGGCCCAGTTCCCCATGGGGAACTCAATCATGCAGCTAATCCCCACTCAGAAAGCAGCTCTGCCAACCAAATGCAGGGTGCTTTGCTGGGCATAGGGCTTGCAACACCCCTTGCGGTTCTCAAGTGCTCCCAAACCAGCTCACTGTCAGATAAATTGTCCTGCCCATCTCTCAAAGTTGGCTCAGGGGGTGGGGGTTAATGAGCCAGGGCAGCCACCCTGGGCTTATCTGAACGATGAATAAGACTGAAATTATTATGTGGCTCAGGACCACCATACCTCAAGGACTGCCTCTCTCCCTATGAACCAACCTGGAGCCTGCAATCATCCCCTGAGGCCCTTCTTTGTGTGCCCTCCTTCTTGAGAAATCTGGAGGGTGGCAGCATGAGAAGGGCCTTTTTTGCGGTGTCTCCTCAATTGTGGAATGCTCTCCCCAGGGAGGCTCGCCTGGTGCCTTCACTACATGTTGTTAGGCACCGGGTGAAAACATTCCTTTTTAACCACATTTTATGCAAATCTATCTCCTTTTTTTCTTTTGGTGATGTGCTTCTTCTGAGTCCATCCAAAACTCTGCCTACAGACTTTTTAATGAAAGGATTTTCTCCCCCCTTCTTCAGGAATTCGTCAGAAGCGCAGAACAACTGGAAAGATTCTGGAACAGGGCAAGAAGATTCCTCAGGTAAACATATGTCAAGAAAGGAGACATCTGAAATGTAGTGCATAACTGCCCAATTGGGCCTTCTGTGAAAGGGGGGAGTGGAGGAGGACGCCCAAGAGGCCAATTCACCTGCTCCAGGTGTAGCATCCATCTTTGCTTTCATGTAAGCGGGGGGGGGGGAGAGCAACTGCTAAAGCACAGGAAACGCCAACCTATTCCTGCGCCTACAGCACAACCCAAACCGTTCTCCTGAGTGCGCTGGATGGGAGCCTTCTGGATTTGTCTGTGGTAACTTTTTACACTGTTAACCTGAGTTTCATACCTCTCCCTGCTGTGCGCACAGAGTTTCCAATGGGGCAGCGACTCCTCTCCCCTCTTGTGGTCTGCGACCTCTCTCGCTCAAAGCATAATCAGGAAAAAAACAGAAATGAACTAGTTGTCAGTGTCTGCAGAATAAAGGAGCTTTTGTGGGCACCTAGAATGGCTTTTCTGTTCCTCAACAACTTTGTGCAGGGTTTCGATGGCGCTCTGCCATTTCTTGCCATTGTTGAATGGAGCCAGCTTTAAAAAGGGGCTTCCTTGCTTCTGGGACTCAGAAGGGCTTCACCATTGTGTCTGTTCCTCCTTTGTGCACGGCAACTTCCTCAGTGGTGAGAAGAGCCCTCTTGGATCAGACCAAAATCCTGTCTAGTCCAGCATTGGGTTCCCGAATTGGGGGGGGGGCAGTTTGAATCAGTCTGCATTGAAAGGCAAAACTATTCCTACTTCCCCAAACAGTATTCTCACAGAAACCCAGCCATCCTTTGAAATTTGCACTTTGTTGAATTTTGCAATGCAGTTCTCCCACCAAATAATGCACACAAAAAAGTACCGGTATATACTGAGGATAAAGTGTACCGCTGGGCTGCATGTTCCTCACCGCTGTCCCACATGAATGACTTTGTGCAAGTACAAATGTAGCACAGCAAGGAGAAGACAAGGCCAGATCCTTTGTACCTGATGTGTTAATTTCCTGGCTTCAATAAGTTCTTATATGGAAGAGCATTCAAATATTGTATCTCCCACCTGGTGAGAAAACAAACAAACGGGGTTTTGCACCTTCAATAATTCTAAACAAGAGGGACCCTCAGAATGTCTAGCTCAGGGATACAGAGGCCCTGTTTTGAATGAGCCTAGTTGTGTGGTGGGGGCCATCCAGAGTAGCTCCACCAAAGAGGTTCCAATCTCCTTCAAATCCTCTCCTGCCTTCCTCCCTGACTTTCCTTCCCTGGAAAAATGCAAACTTTTCCGCTGCCTTTCTTTGGGGGATTTGTTCTCTCTTTCCAGGCCTTGGTGGCAAAATGACCTTCACCTTAGTTTTTCTCTCAGCTGAGGTTCCAGCACATTCTGGAGGGACTCTCAAACTTTCTTTTCTTCTCACCTCCTGGCTGAAGTAAGAGTCGAGTGGCATTTCCCCCACCCCTTCATGGGTTAGAAACAAATGTTGTTCTGGGGGCTACTTGAGAACTAAGCGAGTTGTTGTTGTGCTAAGCCTTGTCATTCTGTCTGTCAAACTCTCTACCTCCATGCTTACCAAATGTCTGTCTCCCCATCCATGGACCCAAGTCCTCCCTCCCTGCCGCTTTCTGGATCCCCTCACTTTGTCGCACTCCAGCACAGCCATGAAAGAAAACACATGGCTCTGTAGCACCTCCTTGTTTGGAGGCAGGGATGCATCTGAATTGCAGCTGCAGGAGAGGCTCCTGCTTACGCGTTGCACTTGGGGGTCTTGGGCAGTGGGGGGTTGAAGACCTTTTGCTCTTTCTGCAGTGGGGTCTCTGCAAGATCCCTGTCTCAGGGCACTGGAGTCACCCCACCAACATGAGAGGGGAGCTGTTTAGCCACTGCATGCTCCAAAGCTGAGCGTTCAGGAACTCCGAAAACATTCAGTGCTTCTATTTCCAGACAATGGGATGCAGCAAGTTCTGTGACATGCAGTGGAGCTTCCAGGAAAATACGACTTAGGTCACTCTGAAAGTGTTGTTGGAGCAGCCTGCGTCCTTTGCCCAATATGTGCACAGCAAATAGCAGATCTTGCTGAAAGGCAACACGTAGAGATCAGCAAGGATCATTCTAATGCATTCCTATTTATTATTATTATTATTGTATAGTTATAAGATTATTAGAAGGTTGCACAATCTTAGAAGGGTCATGGCTGTGACTATCATGAAGGACCCTGCACTTCTGAATTTGCTACCTCACTCCTGGTGTTGGGTTGGCCTCCATGCGAAACAGGGCCCTGAACTAGATGGACCTTTGGTCTGAATCTTGGGCTCTTATTAGCTATGATAAGAATGGAACCTCCATGTACAAATACAGTATACCTCTGAATATCAGGTAGCAGGGGTAAACGTTAACAAGAAGTGAGGACTATTGCCTTCAAGCCTGGGCCTCCTGCTGGCAACTGGTTGGCTACTGGGGGGGGGGGGAGGACATTGGACCCTAATGGATATTTAGACTTACTCAGCAGAGCTCTTACATTCTTAGCACTCCAGACTTTTGTAGTTTTTATTCCTTTTAAAATCTTGACAGTGAGGAATTGCATCTAAATGCCAAATCCAGTGGCGTACCGAGCCACTTGGCTGCCGGGGGCGGCAAGCCAAGTGACACCCCCCAGGGGCGGGGTGTTGCTCCATAGCATATGCGTCGTGACTTCACGACGCATGTGCTACAGAGCGCAGTCCACCCGGGCTGCCGGGCCGGGAGCAAGCAGCCCCCTGTCCGTGCGACGGGGCAGCTTTTTGCGTGTGGGAGCCTTACGAGTTGCCACTCACTTGGCGGCTCGTAAGGTTGCTGCGGGAGCAGCAGCACGGATGGACAGGACGAACAGCGCATGTGCAGCCATCCCGCACATGCGCCATTCGTCCTGTCAGTCCGTGCTGGTGCTGCTGCTCCCTGCGGCAACCTTACGAGCCACCAAGCGAGTGGCAACTCATAAGGCTGCCCCGTCCGTGCTGCTTTTTGTGCGTGGCAGCCTTACGAGTTGCCACGCGAGCAGCTGCTGCACGGACGGGGTGCCGGGCAGCGGGGCACAGCTTGGGTGTCGTGGGGGGGGGTGCTCAGAGTGTCACCCCCTAGAGGGTGGAACCCAGGGCGGCCTGCCCCCAACGTCCCGTCCTTGCTCCGCCCCTGGCCAAATCCCACCTTCTCTATCCTATATAATAAAGTGGCTGTGTCCCTGCGTCCAACTTTCCGTGTGTCACGGAAGTGTGCTACTGCACATGTCCCACAGGGACGCAGGGATTGGACAGCTCTACTGTTCCCCCCCAACAGGGACGCAGGCATTGGAGCGGCCAGAGAGGGGGGCGTGTCCCGGCGGCGCACGCGCGGTGTCAGTTGGGGCAGCGCCGCCGCCTTGCACGGAGCCTCCTCCACCTCCTCCTCCTCCGGCCGCCGCCGCCACGCTCCTTCTCTCCCCCTGCCGCGCCCGACGAGGAAAGGCAGAGCAGGGGACACACCAGCACCGCGCTGCAGCCCAGCAGCAACAGCGAGACTGGCGGCTGCCCCATGGCCGCCTCACCGGGCAAAGGCACCGAGCTCACGCCCGCAAAGGGACAGCTCCTGCTGCCGCCTACGAAGTCTCCCCGAGCGGCTGTGAGGGACTGCAGGCGCCGCAGGCGGAGTGGCGAGGAAGCGCGCTAAGTGTGGCAGAGGCGACCTGAGGGGAGAGTCGCCACCCGTTCTTCTGGGAAGTAGGGGGGGGAGATAGGTAGGTGTGTGTGTGTGTGTGTGTGTGTGAGAGAGAGAGAGAGAGAGAGAGAGAGATAGAGATTGCCCAGCGAATAAGGGAGCAGGGAGGATGAGGGCGCGTGGCGGGAAAATCGATGGCCGCGCAGTCAGGTCTCTTTCCTGGGAGAGTGGCTCAGTCAGGGCTCCCTTACAAGGGAGAGTGGCTCAGTAACAACTCCGCATGTCCCTGAGGTTGCTCCTCCTCGGCGGCGGCGGCGGCGGCGGCGGAGAGGCGAAGAAATTGAGCCGAGCAGGCCCAGCCTTGCGGCCTCGGCAGGCTTTTGTTTCTCCCTCCACCCCCTCTCGCACGGGGCTGTTGCGGCTTTCCCTCCTCCCCGGAGCTGCGGAGGTAAAAGCGGTTCTTGGGGGTGGGGGGGTTCTTGGGAAGGGTGGGTGGGCGAGTGCGGGGTGTGTGTGTCCAGGGCGCCTGTCCCCAAAATACATGCCCCACGGGGCGGGGGGGCCGTATCCATCCCTCGGGAGTATTCTCCCTCCCTTCTCTCTAGCGCCCGTTATTTAACGGGCTTACTTCAACTAGTAGCAGAATAAGCTGCCTGTAGAATGGGTGGCGAGCATTGAGACATCATTAATGAGAAAATTGTTATGTGCCACCTCAATAGCTAAGTGTGGAGAAACTTCAGGGATTCCAGGGCTCAGTTTCCTTGGAGACGGCGGTGTCTTGAGGATGTGTGGTTTTAGTTGCACGCATATAGAACCTGAGCCTAAGATGGAGGGGCTCACAGCATTAACGCCCCAACAGGTGTTGCTTCTCCATTAGTCTCAGCTTGAGAAGTAGCACAGAGCAAGCAGGTCTCTGGGTCTCCAGATTCAGTGGCAGACCTTGGCACCTCAGATTTCAGTGCCCCCTGCGCGATGCCAACTTCTGGTGCCCCCCACCTCTCGCCTTCCATTGGACACCACAGTTGTGGCACCTGCTGCAGTGCCCACAAGGCTCCCTGGCCTGTGCGACTGAACCAGTCACACTCACCTTTGCCTGCTTCCAGCTCAGCTCTCTCCCCCCACTCTACCCACAGTTTTCCTCCCAAGCAGCTAGTGTGTGTGTGGGGGGGAGTAAAGGTCACCCAATAGCCTGGAGGGCAGTTAGCTCTTACAACTGAGCTCAGTTTTTTAATATGCTGATGAAGACCCTTAAGTGGCACTGCCTTACAAAGAAACCTGTCTCACCAGTCCAGCAACCTCCTCCATGAGATTCCAGCCCTGCCTGGGCCCAAGAGCCCAAGACCTGGATGGGACCCAGGGCATCATACAGACTGGCCCTGCTCCTGCAAGCCACAAGAGAATATTTCATTGTCTGCACAGAGATGCACGGGTGCTGCAGCAGTCTCCTGTTTCTCTGCCTTTCCCCAGTGCCTCTCTGGACCACGACTGCTGATGGGCTGGTTAAGTTGAGGATGGACCCCACGTGTCTGCAAGCTCCCATAACTGTTCATCAGATGTTTCAAGAATCCTTAGAGAAATACGGGTCTCTGAATGCAATGGCCAGCAAGAAGGATGGGGAGTGGGAAAAGATCACCTTTGCTGAGTATTACCACTATTCTCGCAAAGCAGCTAAAAGCTTCCTGAAGGTAAACTTGGGGGGAGGGGGGCTGAAGCAGGAGATCCAAAGTGCTGTCCTTTGGGGTGTGGCTCTTGTGTGACTGCTTTTCAGAGTCATTTTTAAAGCTTAAGGAGAGGTGGGAACAATAAGAACAGACAAGCATCCTAGGAGGGTGGGCAGGTCCCTGGCAGGAGGACCAAGAGCCCCAGCGTGAGAGCAAGCCTGAGACATGTCTGGTCCAGAAGCTGCCTGTGTCTCAGAGAGATGTGCCAGGCAGGGGCCAAGCTCACAGTGTTTCTATTAGTGGTTCAAGCCCTAACAACTTGGGACCAGCTGACCTCCAAGATGGCCTTACAAGACTGCTTCAGTCTGCAGAACTGGCATTATTGTAAAGGGACCCCTGACCGTTAGGTCCAGTCGCGGACAACTCTGGGGTTGCGGCGCTCATCTCGCTTTACTGGCCGAGGGAGCCGGCGTACAGCTTCCAGGTCATGTGGCCAGCATGACTAAGCCACTTCTGGCAAACCAGAGCAACGCACAGAAACACCATTTACCGGTACCTTCCCGGCGGAGCGGTACCTATTCATCTACTTGCACTGGCATGCTTTTGAACTGCTAGGTTGGCAGGAGTTGGGACCAAGCAATGGGAGCTCACCCCGTCGCGGGGATTCGAACCACTGACCTGCCACATAATCCCAGTTCCACATCTGCTGGAAATTGATCTTTTAGTGCAGCAGCACCTGCACGCTGGAACTTCCCACCGATTGACCTCAGGCAGCATTCAGACTCCTATTTCTTTTGCAAAAAATGTGCTTTATCTTCTCTCTCTCTTTCTCTCTCCAGCTTGGCCTTGAGCGATTCCACAGTGTAGCGATACTTGGGTTCAATTCCACAGAATGGTTCATTTCAGCCGTGGGAGCTGTTTTTGCTGGGTAAGCTTTGGAGGAGGCATACGGGGACTTATTTCAGGCACTGTTCAGCCAACCTTGTTTTGCAAGATCGGAAACAAAAGGAACATCATTTATTCCATTATGTCATCCATCCAGTAAATACAGTCCATATACATCAGACTGATTTCCATTCTGGACATAGGACGAGTGAGTGAACATTATCCATTTCCTCACCAGTTTCCGTTGGCATCCTCTGACCTCCTGAGCCACAGGCTCCCCAGCCTTATGAGTAATTCTGGCAGGGTGAGGAAGTGAGGAAGGAACCTTGGAGTGCCATGGGGTGATCTAAGCCCTTGCAAGGATGGTCAAATTTCCTATCTGGACTTGGAATAGCCAGCCAGATTACCAGTGTGGCTAGAAGCTGATGCTGGAAGCTAGAGAGACAGAGGCATCTCTGCTCAGCACTGGACCCAAGGCGGCCGGGGGTGGGGGTGGGGGGCTTCCCTGGCAACCTTATGGGGAAGTGAGATCTGCTGGAGGGTTAATGCTGTGAGCGCATCCATCCCAGGCTCAGGTTGTGTATGGGTGTAAATAAAACTGTCAGGTCCGCATAGCGGTTGCTCACGAGTAACGACAAAGTCCGTCTTGTTTATTGTACAAACTTTTTACAGTGCTGAGCTAGTGAAAACATGACTGCCTCAGTCGCTAGCAGAATCCGGGAGTGCCGGTTTCCGGCTGCAACCCCAACATAAGAACTTGGGGATACCTAAGCACCTCCTCCCCTGTCTCCTCTTGACCCCTCTGCACAATTGGGGCGACGGACGTGGTGTGCCCCCTTCTGAGTGAGTTTCACGGGATGCACTGTGTCTCTCAGCAGCATCCTCCAGCCCCTGCCTCACCGGGCTGCCTGTTGCCTGCCCCTCCCCACTGGAAGGGGTCTCGCTACTCAGGAGGGGTTTAGGCTCTCTGTCGCTGAGCCTTCCCACGAGGCTGAGGGCAGTTCCCGGACAAAAACCATAGGTCCTAAAGACACCACCATCTCTGCTGACCTTCGTTGCAAGGAAAGTGCAGGAACCCCTAGAGCCTCTTGGAGATTGAGGTGCACACAACATTGCCAGGAAGCGAAGCTTTCATTTTTTTAAGGTGTCTTTCCCTCCCCTTCCAGCGGCATTGTGACAGGGATCTACACAACCAGTTCTCCTGAGGTCTGCCACTACATTGCTCAGGACTGCCGAGCTAATATCATTGTGGTCGAAAACCAGAAACAACTGGACAAAATCACGCAAGTAAGAGACTCCAGCTTCTTCTTCTACTGACCTGCACAAATAACGTTTGTGTTAGAAAGCTAATCCATTCCCAGAGGAATCGACTGGGGGCTGAAAGGAAAGGCTGGGTGAAGCTGGAGAAGGGCCTTTGCTCTGGCGTTAAGCACCTGCTCTGCATGCAGAAGGTCTCAGGTTCAATCCCTGCCATCCCCAGTTAAAAGGATCGGATAGCAGGTGCTAAGAAATAACCTCCTGCCAAAGAGCTGCTGCCAGCCAGCGAAGACAATACTGGGCCAGGTGGATCTGTCTTCAGGAGGGCATTGTTTTCTGGGAAGGACTGAAGAGCAGAGTCAGGCCTCACTGAATTGGGCTGTATTCCATCAGCCTGAGCAGCTGCAGATTAGCAAGACACTCCCCAGATCAGCAGACCTTGCACTGGTGCTGGGGAAGGGGAGGCCATAATCCAGCTGTGCCCAAAGTGGGTGGTAGTGCCCCAGGGGGGTGGGATCACTTGTCAGGGTGCTAGGAGGCAAAAGCTGGGCTGACTGGATCAAGTTCATCCATTTTGTTGAATTAATTAAAGCAAATACAGGCATCCCCCACTTACACACATTTTACTTACGTGCAACTGTGTATACGAGTCAAACCAGGTAATGATGGAAGAGAGCTGGAGAGTCCTCATGACTCCCAAGGAGACCCTCCCTGGAACCTGAACAGGACAGCAGTGAGGGCAAAGGACGCCCCGGAGAGACCAGAGGCGCAGCGGGGCTTTATTTACATGGCTCAGCCTCCCCGCCTAACTGCTGATGTGCAGGGTAGCGCAGCAGCCACAGAGGCCTCTTTCCTGCGCATCCTCCAGTCAACTCCAGAGCTTCAGCTCCAGTTGAAGAGAGAGTTGTGTGGAGAGAAAGCAGGGGAGAGAGCTGGAGAGCAGGGTTAAAATGGGTGTTTGGAGGCTTTTTAGAGGGTGCTCCCCACTATGTGGTTTCCTTTATGTGCATGGGGGCCCAGAATGCACCCCCCACATAAGGCGAGGTACCTGTACTTTAAAATGGATTTTGAATAAATGTGCAATTGCTGATTGGGTCATGCATTCAGAACAATGCTTATTATAGTGTAAGGGGGAGGGACACTGGGGATGAGTTATGGAACCAAAGGTGGGGGTGGCCCCTAAAAGTTTGGGAACCCCTGATAAAAGCCAAGCCTGCTGGGCAGGAGTTGGGTACATAAGCAGTGGCTCTTGTCAATAGATTGCTGGGGGCAGGAGGGATGCAGGGGGCCCAATCCACAGAGACTCAGAGAGTGTCCTTGGCCCAGGAAATCCTATGTACATGGCTGCTTGGAAGGAGCAGGGTCTCTTCCCTGCTTCTGCTTGTGTCATCCCTAGAAAGCACCGGCCGAGTGGTTTCCCCCTTGCCCTGCTCCTTTCCAAGGCAAAACCTGCTCTTCAGTGACAGATTGGAACAAAGGGCAACCCAGGGAAATTGCTGTTTGCTCTGACTGAGCGCCAAAGAGTGGTTTTCCCTGAGGGAAGCCATGGGTGGTAGGTGGGGAGCAGTGGAACAAGAGGGGGTTTGGAGAAGCCCCAGGGCTGCGCTCCTGAGTCAGCCCGGTCACTAGCAGCTCAGGTGGCCCCCATGGCTGAGTCTTTTCCCAGCTCTTCTGGGTTCACTAGCTATGAGGCTTTTTTTTTTTTTAACAAGGATTTAAAATACAATAAATTCACAAATGTTTCATCTCTCCCCGCCCTTTAAATGTTGCACAGATCCAGAATTGTTTACCAGACTTGAAGGCCATTGTGATGTACAGGGGGCCCTTGGCTGAGAAGCATCCCAATTTGTACACGGTATGATGGGCAGGGAACCACAAACCAGACATGAAATTCTGCTTATTTCTGCTTATCTGATTCATTTTGTCTCTTCTTCTTTGTTGCTGGAATGCCTGAAAACCAATGAAAAATGCCTCCAGGAGTGCAAGTTGTTAAAAATAGTAAAGAACAGCTTTTCTTTGGAATACATTGTGCATGCAGACTATAGCTTACATATGAAATAGCTGGTGAGCTTGTTATCCTGCAAGCAGAATATTCCAAGGACTGTTTTGAGTGAGACTCTTTCTTCCTTTCTCTCAAGCCAAGGGCTGCATTCTCTTCTGCGCAACCCGGCAGGGGCCACACACGAACTTGACACACATTTGCAGTTCAAGGGCACTTTCCAGACAGGCGAGAGGGAAGCCAGGGAGAAGCCTAAAGGGCTGCAGATTCCCATGCCTGCCATACCGGGATTGTGGGAGAAGGGCTGCAGAGCACCTGCTTGGCATGCAGAAAGAAGGTCCCAGGTTCAATTCTCCACATCTCCAAGTCAGGCTGACAAAGAGTCATGCCTGAAACCTTGGAGAGTCTCTGCCAGTCAGTGTAGACAATACTGAGCTAGATCCCTGGTCTTCAGCTGGTGGGTTGTTGGGACATGGCCTGATCCAAGGAAGGTTGGAAATATATGGCTGGAAATAAAGAAATGGATCCCCAAATGCACATTTGGGTTGAAAAGGTAGAAGAGTCATGAACCTCCAAAGAAGCAGAGTGTAGGGAGATTCAGGACATGTAAAAGAAAGCCCTTCTTCATGCAACACAGAGTTAAACTCACTTCCACAGGAAGCACGGATGGCAAGTGTGCTGCTTGCTCACATGTTGTGTGCATGTGCGGGTGCCGTGCGCACAGACACAGTGGAATTTTGAGAGGGCCTGGTCCCCTCCTTGAAAATTTTGGGGGGCCCAGATGGCCACCAACCTAGATGGCTCTAAAAGAGAACTGGACCGGCCGGTGGAAGAGAGGGCTTCCAAGGACTGTAAGCCATGCGGCCTCTGCTCTGCCGCCACAGCTGGAGCCAGCCAGGCTTCTGAATGTCAGTTGCTGGGAAGCCTAGGATGGAAGGAAGAGGGCTCTGGTGTTCAAATCCTGTGTGAAGGTTTCCTGTAAGGGACCAATGGCCTGATCTAGCAGGCTCTTCAAATGTTCTCAAGACTAGGGTGACAGATGCTGCAATGGTCTGAATTGCCCAGCATTCTGCATGAATTCTTGTCTTCCTGGAGTGTCTGCACAAGAGCACTGGGGATCATTTCCCCTTTGCTCTTCAGATGCAGCCCAGCCTTTTCAAATGGCGGCATCAAATGTCTGTGGAAACGGAAACTTTACCCTGATGCACACGCTTGCCAAGAAATCCGCAGCCAGGCAGCTTGGGAGCAGAAGGATTAGCACTTCGTGGGATGACAGGGATCATTTGGCCAGGATGAGGGCATTATGAAGCGTCACCAGGGAAGGAGAACTAATCCTGGACCAGAGGGATGGCACCTGCCCAGCAAGCGCAGAGGGCAGAAAAGGACCTTGGCTCACGGAGACTGAAATCGCCACAACAATGAATGTGGATTCAGGAATCTTTAGCTCAAACATCCATCATTTATCATCATGTAGCTATGCCTTAGACTTCGGTGTAGATAAGGGCAGCTTCAGATCAGCCCCTATCACTGACTTCAGTTAGATTAACTCTCCAGTAAGCGTCTGCTTACATATTATACATTTAAAGCACCTCACCCCCAGAATCCTGGGAACTGTAGTTGTTAAGAGTGCTGGGAACTGTAGCTCTGTGAGGGGTAAGCTGCCATTACCATTTGGGCATGTTTGCAGCAAGTGTCTTTAGTTCAGGGGTCACCAACCTAAGGCCCATGGGCTAGAAGCGGCCTGCGGAGGTTGCTTGACTGGCCCACGAGCCGCCCCCAAACTGAGCTGCCCGCTTTCACTGCGCTAAACCAGTGCGGTGCAGGGACTCACTTCAGCGGCACTGGAAATCGTGTCTGTGCAGGTGCAGACGCCGAAAATCGCATCTGCGCAGATGCCGGAAATTGCGTGTGCATGTGCGCAATCCAGTCCACGGAGGGATCTCCACGGGACTGATCCGGCCCAGGCAAGATAAACCTTGCTTTAGTTGATTCACAGGTACTTGTACGTTGGGGGAATTTAGTAAGAGTAACAAAGATCAGAGTTTTTTATTTCTCTCTGGTAAACAGGCTATCAGGAAACAGAAGTTCAGCAATATTCATTGATTTATTTAGCGCACTTGCGCCATGCACTTCAGCCAAAAAGGCTCCCAGAGCAGAACAAGACAGTCAGGCTTACAAGAGCCCACCTGCTTTTCTGCTCCTGAATTGTTTCCATTCCAGATGGTGCTTATAAGAATTGCCACACAACTCCAAAAATTAGCTATTTAATTTGCTTGTTTTCCTCTTCCCTCCTCTTCCCCTTTTTCTTTTGTGTCGTGTTTGGTTTTGCTTCTTTTCTTTTTTTAGATTGTAGGGCAGCAGGGAGGGACTGTCTTGCTTTTAATATTATATGAGCTGTTCTGGAAGTCATGTGGCTGAAGGGCAGGGTAAAAATGCTTTATATAAATGTTGTTAAATAAGCAATGTCTCTCCTTCCCTGTTCTATTGCAGATGGATGAATTTATGGAGTTGGGCAATGAGGTCCAGGATGGAGAGCTGGATGCTCTAATTGAGTCCCAAAAGCCAAATCAATGTTGCGTTCTGATCTACACATCCGGAACAACGGGGAAACCCAAAGGGGTGATGCTTAACCATGACAATGTGTGTATTCTAGGCACCCACCTCTCTATGGGCTGGCCCGGGGGGGGGGGAGTGCATTTTAAACTTCAGCTTCAAACAGGCAGGACCAGACTTGCCTTAAGAACACAACAGGACAGAAAAAATGTTTCTTAAACTATGAGCAAGAGAGCAGAACAATCAATGGGGTTTGTTGGGACATCTCTCAAAAGCCTGCCTAAAGAATGTCAAAAATTTATCCCAAACCAGAACGGTTCAGGCCATGGCAGCTTCAGGTAGGGCTGGGAATGAACCCCATTTGAAATCGTGGAGAGCTGCTGCCAGTCAGTGCAGAAGAGCCAGTGGTCTGAGTCTGCATAAGGCAGTTTCCTATGTCCCACATGATTTGCACACAGAACCTCCCAGGGTTCAGTTGCTGGCTCCTCCAGCTGGAAGAATAGGCAGACAGCAGGTGATGGAGAAGACTCACTCCCCCTCAGACCCTAGAGAGCTGCTGCCTGCCAGAGTCTACCATGCTGGGCTAGATAGACAATAGTCTACCTCTGCGAAAGGCTGCTTCCTGTGTCCCTGACAGTGGATGCAAAGTTGGTGACTCCTGTTTCCCTATGTGATTTCTATTCTGGCTGGTCGACCTGCCCCTGACAGCTGTTGGCGGAGAGGTTATTTATAATGTCATCCTCAGCCTGGAAAAATCCCTTGCCCAAATGTGTGGGCTGATGCCCTCTTTATTAAAGGATGTTTCCCTCTGCCTGTGATTAAATTCCAAGCCACAGCATCTCACAGGATGATGCAGAAAAGCATATTTAGATGCTCAGGAGACACCAAAGCCTTGGACTCAGAAGAAAGCTTTCTCTGCCACCAGCTCTTGCACCTGCTTGACCTCAGCCTTTGCCCAGTGCCCTTCTCCTCACATGCCACACAGCTTCCCGGTCTTGCTCCTTTCCGAGTCAAAGTGCCGACTGGCGCTGGTCACAGGAAGCAAGCTCTTCCCCTACTGAAACCACTTCACTGGCTACCAGCCTGTTTCTGAAGTTTGGGCCCAAGAACATAAGAACCGAAGAAGAGGCTGGCTGCTGGCAACTAGCCCAGCCTCTTGTTCCCACAGCGGCCAACCAGGTGCCCCCAAGGGAAGCCTGCAAGCAGCACCTGAGCACAAGAGCCCCCTCCCCACTGCTGCCTCTGACTGTGGAGGCAGAGCCGAGCCACCACATCGAGGACCTCAGAGAGCCCTTTCCTCCATGAATTGGTGTCATCTTCTTTGTCTCTCTCGACACATCTGCCCGGGTGCTAAGCTCCTCGGGCAGCACTTTCTCTGGGTCCTGACAATATCCGAAGCTCAGCTGGTGGTGAGACAAGAGGAAGCCTTTTCTGTGGTGGCCCCCAGGTTGTGGAATTCCCTCCCAAGAGAGGTCAGACAGGCTCCCTCTCTCTCACCTTCTGCTGGGAGGTTAGGAGCTTCCTGTTCAGGCAGATGATGCTGAGCACTGGGCAGCTGCCACTGCAAACTGAACTTTAATGCTGATTTTAAATGTGCTTTTATGTATTTTAACCATTGTTTTAAACTAGGGTTTACTTTGTATTTTATAATGATGTTTTTAAATGTTGTAAGCCACCTTGAATCCCAACCTGGGATTCTCCCAAATCCTTGGAGAGCTGCTGCCCTTCAGAGTCAACATTACTAGGCTAAATGGACTAATGGACCATGTAGCATTTCAAGAAGTGCTAATTGGTGAACACAAATTGGAAGTGGACCAAAACCCTCCCTCCCATCCCCTCTGATCATGGAGCGACAATTCCCTGAGTTCTCTGGGGAAAGGGATTGGTTGCTAAACCACTCTGAAAACTGTAGCCCCCTGGACCACTCCCACTCCCAGAATTATTTGGGGCAAGCCATGAACTGCTTCTGGTGGACTCAGAGTGTGAATGTGACCTTGGTCTTTGCTGATGGGGGGGCTCCTCATTGTCAAAGGACATCTGCTCCATTCTCTAACTCATCTGTATTTATCTGCACAGATAACCTGGACTTCTGCCCATGCCAGCCAGGCAGGGGACATGCAGCCGGCTGAAATCCAGCAGGAGACCATCGTCAGCTACCTCCCTCTCAGCCACATTGCCGCCCAGATTTATGACCTCTGGACTGGAATCAAGTGGGGAGAACAGGTCTACTTTGCAGAGCCGGATGCCTTAAAGGTCTCTGTAAAAAAAAATGTAAAAAATAAAAATGCCCCAGTTATTTTTCACTCTTCAAAATTGTCAAGTTGAACTTGGTGTTATTCAGTGAGATGATGCAGGAGACCCTTTAAAGCTTTGGAGACCCCTCTGGAAAACAATAAGAAGCAGACTATATGGGGAACAAACAGTTAATTTACTGCCTTTGGGGGTGATTAAACGCTTCAACACCCTTTAAGTGTAAAGTCAGACTAGTGATCAGAATGGTTAAAGTCTCGTTGACTGCAGATATATGTCTTTATTCTAACTGTCCCTTCCTGGCCAAAGAGTCTGTAGATTTTGAAAGAACTACAGAACTCAGGCTGAGCCAAAGGGAGCACTTGTTGAGAATGTCTTTGGCAGCCACAAAAAGCCTTCCCCTCTATTCAACAATGGGGTCTTCTCTGAAATGAAGCTTCACCCATTCCGAGTGAGGGCAATTCCTATCTAGGAATGGTTGCCTTCACTCTCAAGTGGCTTTGTTTGACCTCAGAAATATCAACAATATGTAGCCAAATAGGAGTAGCTAGCTAGTGTCTGGCTATATTGTGTTGACTATGCAATTTCTGGTTGTCTGTGGTCTCTGCTTTCCAATTTTGCCATCCATTCTGTCTTCTTAGGGGGATTTGGTGGGTACCCTGAAAGAGGTGCTGCCCACCTCACATATGGGAGTTCCCCGGGTGTGGGAGAAGATCATGGAAAAGATCAAAGATGCCTCTTCTCAATCTGGATTTGTGAAGAAGAAAATCTTCTCTTGGGCCATGTCAGTCAGCTTGGAACAAAACCTGGGTGCCTCTAATAGGTATGTCATACAGATCTGGCCAGCAGGAGATTCAGCACAGATTAGCACCAGGGACTCCTAGTCCTTGAAAACAAGCTCAGGGTAGACTTCCACTTTTCCAGGTTAAAAAGGCCAGGTGGTTTTTGTAGGTGACAAAGGACTCAGCTGGAACTTTCAGCTTTCATGTCATTTTAGAACAAGCTAAAAACTGGCCCAGTTCATCAAAGTTAGAGTGCAAGAGACCCTTTACAAGTTGCATGGAACCAGGCAGAGGGCCTTCTTGCTAGTGGTGCCCTCCCGTTAGATGTCAAGGAAACAAACAACGACCTAATCTTCCATAGGGAAGTTCTTAATGTTTGATGTATCGTTGTGCTCTTTTATATTCTGTTGGGCACTGTCCAAAGTGGCTGTGGCAGCCCAGTCAGATGCATGGGGTACGAAAAACAAATTATTATTAGAAACAGAAATAGCACTGAATGAGACAAATACCAGGTGGAATGGGGGGAAAGGCCTTCTTCTATCTCTTCATTCCAGCCTCGCAAAAGACACTCCAAGAGAATGTGAGGCAAGGCCCTTGAAGTGAGTGGAGGTGTGGGAATGTTAAAGATAGTAGGAAAGGATATATTGAATAAGTATTATCCTTCCTTCACTCATGCTAGTAAGTGATGTAGCAGAGCAGATTCCCCTCAATATAAAAGCTAGTTTGCAGATTCGTTTGAATCTCTTAGTTAAGATTATTTCCTGGTGTCCCCTTTAATCCCTCCTAAAAGAATAAAGACACAAGAGTCTTTCTGAGTAAAGTAACAAAAAGTTTACTCACATTTCAGTTCACAATTTGATCCCTGAAAGGCAGACTTTTCTTAATAGTTACACAAAGAAAGTGTGAGTTCATCTCATATGGAGAATGAACTCATGTGCGGCTGGCTGAGAGCCAGCAGACAGCAAAATTACATTAAGACAGGGGTCAGCAACCTTTTTCAGCCGTGGGCCAGTCCACCGTCCCTCAGACTATGTGGTGGGCCAGACTATATTTTTGGGGGGCGAAATGAACAAATTCCTATGCCCCACAAATAACCCAGAGATGCATTTTAAATAAAAGCACACATTCTACTCATGTAAAAGCACGCTGATTCCCAGACAGTCCGTGGGCAGGACTGAGAAGGCGATTGGGCCGCATCCGGCTCACAGGCCTTAGGTTGCCTACCCCTGCATTAAGAGAACAAAATGGCTGCAGGAGAGCAACATGGCAGCAAGAGACAGAAGCAAGACAATCGAAAGACCAAACTAGACTGAGAAAATGGCTGCGTGACTCGGCTCTTTTGTGGAGTCAGCCAGAGCCATGCCCATCTCCCAGGTCACATGCAGGGGGAGGAAGCTCCAGACCAGAGGAACAGGAAGTTACCCTGACCGGATGTCCCCCTGCCTGTGCCCGCTATAGGAAATAAGGAATGTTGCATTTGACTGCACCAATGGATTACATCCCACAGGAGGGAGAACTCTGAGGGCCAGAGAATGAAAACTGGAGGGCCACATTCCTCTCTTCAGTTTGAGGTTCCCCACCCCTGGTGCAGTCCAACAACACCTGGAAAGCCACAGCTGGCCCACCCCTGGAGCAGAGCATTTTTGGCCTCCATCTGTCTCGGGAGACAATGGAAGAGTGTGTTTTTGGGCGTGAAGTCAAACTGCTGAAAGGTAGCAGCCCCTGCTGTGGCTGTAGAGACCAATGCAGGAGAGACAGGTTTGGTTGAAGCTGGGGCAGAGGAAGGGGTCTGGTTGTGCTGATGCAGATGCACAGTAGAGTAGACTGGACGAGATATTATTCTAGGCAGCTTCCTGTGGGGTGGGGGGAGAAGACTTTTCCCTGTGGCCGCTTTGCATATTGTTCCGTTCTTGATATCAGTCAGAAATAAATTCCATTTGGCCTTTTTCTGCATCTCAAGGCTATTGCCATTTCTCTTTTGTGTGTGTGTGTGTGTGTGTCCCTCCCTCCCTCCTCTTTTATTTTCCATAGTGATTTAAAGCCCTTTCGAATGAGGTTAGCAGACTCTTTGGTACTTGCTAAAATCCGCCAGGCTCTGGGCTTTTCTCGGTGTGAGAAGCACTTCTGTGGAGCCGCTCCTCTCTCGACAGAAGCGCTGCACTTCTTCCTGGGCCTGAACATCCCCTTGTATGAAGCTTATGGGATGAGCGAGACCACCGGCCCACACTGCATGTCCAGCCCATATGTTTACCGGCGTTACAGGTAAAGCCATGCCATCTTCGTTCTTGCAACCTGGTCAGAAACAATCTTGCAGTCAGGACAATGGTCCTCAATTAGGGATTGGTAAGAAATTTGATTCCGTTCACATTGAAACGCGAACCAACCTAATTTGTGCTTTCTGAAACTGTTCACGAACCACATTACAGTCATCTTTGAAACTTGCATTTCTCTGAATTTTGCAATGCAATTCTTTGGCCCAAGTAATGTGGTCCTAAAATACATATATTGGGGTAAAGTATGTATATGAATGCATGTATCAGTGGAAATAAAGTACAGAAATGCTGGTATTGAGTAATGCAGCTTCTGGGACCAGAAGGGCTGAGGGGAACCAGACGCTGTTAGCTTTATTCCTTTCCACTGCTGATGTTTGCATATTTAACTTTAAAAAAAAAAGTTTTTAAAGCTTCCAGCTGCCATCTTGCCTTTGTCCCCCAGTGCCATTGAAGTTGAATAATTCTGAAGCCTTGTGCATTAAGACAGATGCCCGCCATCTATTTTTATTTTAATTTTAAGGTGGAGCCATCTTCCCCAACTCCTCCAGGGCTACAGAACAACTCCAGTTCTGGGGCTCTGAGTTTTACAGCATCTGTGTGCCAGAACACTCACATGTTTCCCCCCCCCCAACAAACACACACAATTATTTATTTTTCCACATGGGAGCTCAGAAAAGGGACCCAGGCAGGACTTTGGAGGACTCTTGGGCCCTGTCATCTGCCCAAGCAGGGCTTGGGGGGGGGGGTCAGGCCTGCTGTGGGAGGACCACGATGATGCGACTGTCCGCTCTTTGGGGTCTTAGTGCTGTCGCTGCTGCTGCTGCTCATGCTCCCTTTCGCTTGCAGCTGCGGCAAAGCTGTCCCAGGTTGCAAAGTGAAGTTAATGAACAAGGACAACGACGGCAATGGGGAGATTTGCTTCTGGGGCCGAACTGTTTTCATGGGCTATTTGCACATGGAGGACAAGACCAGGGAAGCGATTGATGAGGATGGCTGGCTGCATTCTGGAGATCTGGGGAAGATGGACAGCGATGGGTTCCTCTACGTCACAGGAAGAATTAAAGGTGAGATGCAACGCTCCCTGGGACCTAGTCATTCTCAACAGGCCAGCACGCTTAGCACAAAGGTTGCTCAGCGGAGAGATGACACAGGTCACACCGGGTCACACCTTCTTAGTGTGTTTTAGGGGGTCCCTCCTCAACCAAGCACCCTGTGCTTTCTCCCCTTGTTAGCATCTACAGGGCCAGCCCACCCCTGGGGCAAGGGGAGGCAACCGCCTCAGGCTGCCTGAGAAGATGTAGATCTTCCCTCACCCCTTCTTCCTTGGTGGGGAGAGGGCTCCATTTTGGGGTCTGCCTCAGGTGCCCAAAGGTCTTGGTCTGGCCCTGGCAATCTCCCTTCCTGCTATCGGCTCTTTTGCTATTCCAAATCTGCAGTGAATTGTCCTGCCCTGCCCCCTTCTGGTGGTTTTGCAGGTGGCACTTCAGTCTAGCATTTCCACAGGGTCACACAGGCTCAGCTGCTCACCTTGGAAAGAGCTGTGTTTCAGAGGGAGAACACCTGCTTTGTACGTAGAAGTTTCTGGGTTCAACAGTTTAAAGGTGATCTTTCTCTGCTGGAGGTTTTCTCCTCCGGTCCTTGTGGGAGCGAGGTCAGCTCAGGAAGCCCTTACACCTGGGTTTGTCCGCTCCCAATGTACATTGAGTTGTGGTTCTCCAATCCACATAGTCCCCCTCAGCACACCAGTGTAGTGGATGCAATCCTGGTATGGACAAATGTGTCCAGTTTCTCTCGGTTTCTCATTATTCCGACCATAAACTTGGTTTATCACATTTCCACATCACTTTGCTTTTTTTTTTTTTTAACCCTCTGAATTTCAAAGGATAGTTGTGTTTCAGTTCACATGTTGAAGTGTGAATTAAGTAGTTTCTCATTAAAATACAGACGGAAACAAAATTCTCTCTGTCCCCACCATCCCCATTGTCCTTCGTATACGGAAGATTCTCTGCCAAAGGCAAGGGCTTTACATTTTCCCCATGTTCTTTTTTCTTCTTCCATGGAAAATTGGGGCTAGCACTACAGATGGGCAAATAAAATGATTTCAGTTTCTCATCTTCCCAATCTTAAGTTCAGTTCTACACAGTCCCACATTGATTGTTCAAAATTACTTTGTTTAAAGAATTAAATTGCCAGACATACAACCTGTTACATTTCCCCCCTGTCCTCGCAACAGCAGCCCCAACTGCATCCAGTTGTATTTAGTACAAATTTCTCCTGACATCCACCTTTTAAAAATGCAATTTTGGCAACTATAAACGTTTTTTGCAAAGTAATTTCCCAAATACAATGCAGTATAACCTGCTATTTTCACTATTCTAGGCAACTATTTTTGGCACACTTTTTGTACGCATTGCTTGACTGAAGAACTGTACTGCAAAACCTGGAGAAGTGTGGATTTTAAAGGATGCCTGACTGGGCTTTTATTTTGCAAATTTCTCCCCCATCCTAGAAGGCACATGCATATACTTTTTGGGGGGCTTCCCAATGTCTCCTCTGGTTTGACTCATCAGAAAGCAATCTAAGGCATCCATAAGTAAAAGAGTGAGATCTAAGCTCCACATTGAGGAATGCCTTCTCTGTCTGTCTGTGTCTGTCTGTCTCTCTAAGTGCAAACCAGTGTTTCCTGTTCTCAGAGATCCTGATTACAGCTGGGGGTGAAAACATCCCTCCAGTCCCCCTTGAAGATGCTGTCAAGAGGGAGCTGCCTCTTGTGAGCAATGCCATGCTGATTGGAGATCAGAAGAAATTCTTGTCCATGTTACTGACTTTAAAGGTACAGGTGCAGCACAGTTAAACATTTCTGGCAGATGTACAAATGAGGCATGGAATTCAGCGGCTCATTCACTTCGTGTTGAGCAGGAGGGGGACACTGTCTTCACTGAAAACTGCTTATGGCAGTTTTCTCCTAGAGAAAGGGCCTTCCCAGTGGTGTCTCTTGAAGGGAGGGTGGGCAGCCAGAGGCAGGGGCGTAGGAAGGGGCAGGGGGCCAGTCCGCCCTGGGTGCCATCATGGAGGTGGGGGTGACAAATTACCAAGGAACAATTACTGCCCTTCTAGGCAAAACAAAATAAGAAATAAATAAAAATCTTCCAGTAGCACCTTAGAGACCAACTAAGTTTGTTTTTGGTATGAGCTTTGGTGTGCATACCGCTGAGTCTGTGCACGTGCATGACACAATTTAGTGCTTCTGCGCATGCACCGAAACCCGGAAGTAACCCGTTCCGGTACTTCCGGGTTTGGCGCGTTCATATCCTGAAAACGTGCAACCCACAGCAAGCGCAACCCGAGGTACATGTGTGAACACTTTATGCTGTAAACCCCCCTGTGATCTTCATATGAAGGGTGTTATATAAATTTAACAAATAATAAAAAGCTGTTTATTTCACCAAGCTCTCCTTCCCCATTTCCAGTGTGCAGTGGATCCTGAGACTTCTGAGCCTACGGACAGCCTGACCCAAGAAGCCAGGGAGTTTTGCCAGAATGTTGGCAGCAAAGCCACTCAAGTGTCTGAGATTGTGCGGACAAGAGATCCGGCTGTTTATCGGGCCATCCAAGATGGCATAGACAGAGTCAATGGGCGGGCAGCGGCCAATGTTCAGCGCATTCAGAAGTGGGCAGTCCTACAAAAGGATTTTTCAATTTCTGGTGGGGAATTTGGTAAGTTTTCCAAGGGCTGGGTTACAATCTGGAATTCAGTTATATTAAAAAATTCCAGATATATCTCTTTGGAGGGATAGTAAGACTTCTAACTTTGGGTTTTGGCTTTGGTAAATGTATCTAGTAAAGTGGAACTGCAGGATCTCTGGTGTAATGCATCCGTCACATGCAGTTCTTCAGCCCCTGGGATCATTCAGCCCCTGGATTAGAAGCCACCTTTTCCACACACACTTTCCTTATGACAACCTGCTAATATCAATTCACTTCCATTTTAGGTCCAACCATGAAATTAAAGCGGCAAACTGTTGTTGAGAAGTACAAAGATGAAATTGATTCCTTTTACAAAAAATAAAGACAGCCGTCCAGCATTGCTCTCCAAGCTCCAATAGAACAGAAACACACATTCTGTAGAATATGTAAGACCATCTTTCCAAGGAAGCTGTTTGAAGACCACCACCATTTTGAAGAGGAGCACCAGATATGAAGTTTAGGGAAGCTTTTAATGTTTGTTGAATTATTGTGTGTTAATATTTTGTTGGAAGCCACCCAGAGTGGCTGGGGAAGCCCAGCCAGATGGGCGGGGTATAAATAATAAATTATTATTATTATTATTACTAACAAGAGCACGTTTTGGGTTCCACTTCTAAATGCTAATTAGGCTCCAGAAGCCAGAGAGCACCACACCCCAGAATCCATGTTGGAAGGGGTCCAGAGGGTCGTCTAATGGAGCCCCCTGCAATGCAGCAATCTCAACTAAAGCATCCATGACAGATGGCCATCCAACCAATCCAATATTCATTTCCAGTGAATATAGATTTTCATTCAGCTTATTGATAGGGATGGACTAATCTGCCAGTTGTGATTTCTCATTTTCAGTCCAGTCTTAAATAGGATTTGCAACTTTTCAACATCAGTTTGTTTCTTTAAAGAAAGCATTCACTAAAATTCATCATCACTTTAGTGCGCATTTCTGCAAATACACAAATCTCTCTTCTGCCTTGGTCAGACAACACCTGGAATACTGTGTCCAGTTCTGGGCACCACAATTTAAGAAGGATGTTGACAAGCTGGAACGTGTGCAGAGGAGGGCAACCAAGATGATCAGGGGTCTGGAAACCCTTAGGAGGAACGGTTGAGGGAGCTGGGTATGTTTATCCTGGAAAAGAGGAGACAAAGAGAAGATATGATAGCCATCGTAAAATATCTCAAGGACTGTCACATGGAACAAGCTTGTTTATTCTTGCTCCAGAGGGGAGGACCCAAACCAGTGGCTTCAAGTTACAAAAAAGGAGATTCTGACTGAACATCAAGGAAGAACTTTCTGCTGAGCTGACAGTGGAACAGACTCCCTTGGGAGGTGGTGGCCTCTCCTTCCTTGGAGGTTTTCAAGCAGAGCTTGGATGGCCATCTGTCAGGGATGCTTTGGTTGAGATTCCTGCATTGTATGGGGTTGGACTACTAGACAGTCCTCGGGTTCCCTTCCAACCCTACAATTTTGATTCTTTGTCACAATCAGTGAGTAGGATTCTCCTAATATACATATTTTGTATGCAGTTTTCCCAAGTATAATGAATTTTGACTTTAATTCTGACCAATATATGTAGTTTTATGCACAGTTTCCTATAAGATATATATCTTTGGTATACAGCTTTAGGTTGGAGAACTGCACTGCAAAATTCAGAGAAGTATAATTTCAAAGGTTAGCTGCGTTTTTGTTTCCTGTATTGTTTTGGAACATGCTAATTTGGTATGGTCACATTAAAATGTGAACTAAGCTAAATTTCTCCATCTTTATAGCCTCTGGAAACAGTTGACATTCAAACACTATTTCTGTTGAAAACATAACCATATTTTTTAAAGTTATGTTTTCTAGCAAATGAAGTTGAACATACTAATTCGTTTTCATTGAATGGGTGCAGGTTGTATTTTTGTCACCTGACTAACAAATCAAAATAAAATTATGTAGATCAGACTACAGAACTCAAGTTTTGCAACAAGATGTAACTATGAGTTAAATCAATGGTCTTTTAACCCAATCTTAGTTAAGGCTTTTTCTGGCCCTGGCGAATCCACGACTCTCTTGAATTTATGCTGATTCATTGTAGTAGCAAAGAACAAGACAACACAAAACATATTCCTTAAGTACGTTCAGTACCATTATTCTTTAGATAACGTCCTGTCAACGTTATCAAACGCAGCGAGCTGGGGGGTGAGTTAATGAACCCCGACACCCACAGTAGAGAACTTCAGCTGCGTTCGTTACCCGTCCAGACGCTTCTTCTGCGTGGACTCGCTTTCAAAGCTTTTCTCCTTCTTCAAAGCAGAGCTTCTTGCAAACGGAAGAAGACTAATTAGTCCTGGCATAAATCACAGCAAACTCCAGCTGATTATTAAGATTTATTGTTTAAGGGCTTTGAGCCCAGAAAGATGAGAACCATCCACTGGAAAGCCGAGGACGAACTGAAAACTGCGTCAGTTAGCAGTCCTATATACACATCATATATACCGAACACAAACACCACATAACGGAGACATAGATAACCCCCGGATGTGTGATGTCATCCCTGTGGGGAAGGGTGACAGACCAAGCTTGTTAAAGCTCAAAACCTCACAACCATTGAACTTAATAGGACTTATTTCCAAGTCAACATGTAGGATTGCGTGGTTTGTGTTGAGGCAAGAACAGGGATAGGGAACCCCTGTGGAGGACTAGCCAAGGATATTTCTATTGCACACCCATGATTTGTGCTCGTGTTGCTGTCAGAGCAGTGGCATTCCGGCCTACCAATTCTGGGATGTTGCAGAATACACCCGCCATAAAACAGTGTGGAGAGGCCACAACTACAGTCAAACCTCGGTTCCCAAACGCCTCCGTTTTGGAACGTTTTGGCTCCTGAATGCTGAAAACCTGGAAGTGTTTTGGTTTTCAAACTTTTCCGAAGCCAAATGTCCGACGTGAGTGCAGGAAGCTCCTGCAGCCAATCGGAAGCCACACCTCAGTTGTTGAACATTTTGGAAGCCGAATGGGCTTCCAAAACAGATTACGTTCAACAACTGAGGTTTGACTGTACCTCTTTCCTCACCTTCACCACTGGCCATGCCTGGAAGCAAGACTTTGGTGAGATGCGACAGGAAGCATATGCCAGCTTTCATCAACCTGTTGCCCTCCAGCTTTTTGGGGACTCTTAAAGTTGTAGTCCAATAATTCTGGATCGTGCTCTAGGTTCATGAAGGCTGGTGCACAATTGTTTATTAGATTATGCAGCAGGCAACACTGATGTGGAGATGTTGCCTGTGGCACCATCTTTTTTTGAATTATAAATTACACACTTCAAAGGAGCAACATGGCCATGTTAATTTGGGGCACTTATTTGCCCATCAAAAGGCTTTAAAACTGATTAACCAATCCATCCTCTGCTATACTATGAATGAAAACCAGTAGATTCTGGACCGAGGACATTGCAACATTTATTGCTTAACACCTCAGGCACTTGAAATGCATTTCTTCATAACAACACTATTTAGCACATTATATATATTTAATGAGCCAGCTGTATGTTACTAGCAAAAGCTACTAAGGGGACTAATTTTTGCCTTCCAGTTCATAGAAGATGTACTCAGACCTGCCTATTCCAGAAGAGCCAATATGGACTACCAGAGAGACATGAGCTCTCTGCAGGCTGGATTATTCAAAGCATTAGTCTCCTAATTAAGAACCAAAACAAAGGCAGCATATCTTTGGGGGGGACTTTATTTTTTCCTTGCTTTGTGTGCGAAGTACAATCCAAGAGACAGACAGAAGCAGCAAAAATATAGCACATACAGATCAAGCAAGAGCTCTGTTTCCCAAGTTCTTTGAGAAGCCAATATTAATACACAATATTGAAAGTTACCTCTCAGTGCAGAAGCAAAGCACAAAAAAGTTCCCAAAACCTCACTCTCATCCCTACTTCTGGTTGTGCAGATACTACATGGAAAACTGGCAAGGCTAAGCAACCCTGCATGACGGCTTTAATGTGTGGGAGGAAACGGAGCCAGATGGGTGGCACCAGCCAGCTGCAGGCCCAGCCACAGTTGGCATGGGATTTCAAGATGTTCAAAAAGTTTGTAACATTCATGCCCATAACATAACGTGCAAGGGGCATGTTATGGACTTGCAGCACCTGTCAGACAAAGTCCAGCCACTCCCATTTGTGCATTTTCTTTTACTATGAGGGAAACAGAAACCTGATGGAAAGCAAGAGTTGCTGCAAAATACAGCATCCCTGAAAAGTTCTCTTCCTTTGCCCTCGGATAACATCTGCTCAACACAATCCATGCACAATGTTGCTGTGAGATTGCCCACCCATTTCCCCACTTCATCTGCTGTTGCTTTGGGAAGGCACAGCTCAGGGGTACAGCATCATGCAGTTAAGTGTTACCAAATGTCACCAGGAGAGGTGCAGAGCTGCTGTTTCCAGCAGCAGCTATGAGCCACGCACCATTATCTCCTGGCCTGGATTAACTATAAAATCTCTCCATCTGATTGGCTCAAAAAACATTAATGACCAAGCAGCCTACTTAAAGGTAAACTGAAGATCTATATATATCATTGAGCACAATACAAAAGTCATTAAATACATACAGTAGTAACTGTAAATTATACATTTGGTATCCCATCTAGACAGGAAAGCATTAAACATTCCCTTCACAATCTGTAGCCGACAAAATCAAGTTGTGTAACTAATCTTCATTGAGGAATGCTAGAGCAAGTAATGTGCAGAGAAGACTAAAAAGGAGGAGTCATTTTTACTTTTAACGGTATCCCTTCAGTCCCAGAAGGCTAGAGATACCTTGCATTTTATATATAACAGCTCAAACCCATGTAATGTTTCCACAGTTACAAGTCTTTATTTATGCTTCTGAAGGACAGGTTCCAGGAGTACCTCTGTACAGCAAGTTTTCTTGTTTTTTGCTTTAGAAAAATATATTGTGCTATTTTAAGGCTGTGTCACCTCCTGCGTTCCTAATGGATAACAGACCAAGCCTCCTTCAAAGTTGTAGTGATAAAATCAGACTTTCACATATCTGCACACTTAAATACATCAAGTGCTTCTGAAAAAGGAGGAGGATTCAAACTGGAAGGCTGCCAATTGTGTGCAATATGAGCTAAAAAAACGGAATTTGACTGACATGTAATAAATAAAAATAAGCACTTGGAAAATGTCCACCAGAAGCAGGCACAAGAAGAATTGCATCTATTTGGGCTGAATTTATTTAACAGAGAGGCTCCCCGTCTAACAGTTTGCTTTCCTAAAGAGAAAGGCAAACAAAATGGATATGAATTGCAGACAGCTAACACGTTTTAGTAACAGCTTCTATCAGGGGCAACTGGAACTAACAAGCTATGGAGATGCTTTATTCCATTGCCCTTACTCTGCGACAGATCTCTGCTGTGAACTCTGAACACTTTGAGTTACCTCCCAAATCTTTGGTCAAGACCTGAAAAGAAAGATGGAAAAAGATGGTGAAGAAGAATGGACACTTTAAACGCTTCAGTTTAACAAAATGTAATTAGCTAACTACAGTCACATAGTCTTTTCCAGGATCAGGACACACAGTGTGGTGTTGTCCTTTCTGTGCCTAAAGTTAGAAGACTTGTGCAAGTTCTTGGTCAAGGGAAGGTTTTCCAAGCCATCATCTCAAAGGCCGGGCATTTTGCAAAGTGGTGCCCAACTCAACTGGATGGGCATCAAGTGTTTTGTGCTCAGCAGGGCCAAGTGCCACTTGCTCCACCTGGCTGCGTCCTCTCCATAAGTATTGTGACAAGTCTGGGTTGAGCCGAGAGAAGCAATGGATTGAACATGGGATCTTCTGCATGTATAGCAGGTGCTATAGTATTCCCCCGTGTGCCACCTGTATGAATTTGAGTGCCAAAGGCACTCTGAACTTCTAATCAAAATCTTATTCAGCACCTATATGCTCACTTAACACATACCGCTGGGATGATAAGAAAGCTGTTTTTCTGAAGAAGTGTGCATGCACATGAAAGCTCATACCAAGAACAAACTTAGTTGGTCTCTAAGGTGCTACTGAAAGGAATTTTTTATTTTGTTTCTCCTTTTTCACTGCTGCTCAATTAAATCATAAGAAACCAATCTAGTTCACGCAGAAGAGAATCTACCTACCCTGCAGGCAGAGATAAGCACTCCTTTCTCCTCTTTGCAGAGCACACATGCAGAATTGTAGGTGCTTGTTGCTGGATACAAACAGCTAAATACTCTCTCCCAACTAAATGCCAACCTCCAGTTAACAGATAATGCTAGCAGCACTGTTTATAAGCTAGAAACTGCAGCAAACACTGAGACACAAATTGGAGCTGGTGGCGCTATAGACCTAGTAGAGTTTTAGTGCATGTGCTGCAAAAGAGAGCACTTATAGACCTGGTAGAAGAGAGTGGGAGACTTGTTCAGTGTCAGTGGAACTGGACAACAGAAAATTCTTCCAACCGATTATCCAAACTGGCATAGCGTGTGCTCTAGTCCTATCTGAATCACATTCTGTAGAAACTGGATTGCAAGATCGCCAGCGATAGGTGAACCCTGACAAGACATACCTTTCCATCTTTGATGGTATCAAAACAGGCATCTTCTATTTTTGTGGCGTATTCTTGCATTCCCATGTGTCGCAGCATCATCACAGCACTCAATAGAAGTGCTGTTGGGTTTGCCAAGTCCTTTCCAGCAATATCTGGAGCTGTTCCATGAACCTATGAAAATAAAGAATGCTGACCTGATCTTTGGCTAAAACTAAAGCATTGATTCAGTGGATTATCTTGCACCAGCAGCGGAAAGTTGGTGCTTTTTACAAAGCCTGTCTATCTATTATCACATGTCTTCTGCTGCCAAGGTAAGTGGTGATGCTGGTAGTGGCCAGCGGCAAGAACTGCTAAGTTCCTGCTGCAGCTGGCCTCTGTGCCACACCAGTGTGTGACCAAGATTCTAAGCAATTTCCCAAGAGTGAATGCTAGTCAACATAAAAACAAAACAAAACACTACATCCTTGTTTGGAAGAACAACACACTCAACCGTATACAGAATAATATTTCCGTATGAGAAGTGAATTTGAACTCCTAATCTACCTAATTCTTCCAAGGCAGCTTAAATGCTGCCTTGGAAGATCCTCTTTTCAAAGTATTGCTACATTCAGTAATTCTTATTTGACAAAAATTGTATACCATTTGATTGTAAAAAAATAAAATAAAAAACCTCTTAGTGTTTTACACAAATATAAACTAAAACATTAAATTAGTTTAAAAAAACGTATTTAGAAATATTCCAACAAACAATTGCTAGAAAGAAAGAAAATAGTTGCAACTTCTACATATCTGGGTAGGTGTGTCTAAACAAAAATGTTTTCATCTGGCATTAAAAAGAATACAGTGAAGGCGCCTGCTTGATGTCAACAGGCGGGGAGTTCCAAAGTGTACGGGTTGCCAGACTTGCAGATCTATTTCTTACAAGTGAGGAACAAGCATGATGCAGCACCTGTAATAGACTGAAGCGGTTGAGTGGGCATATATGGGATAAGGCAATCGTGCAAACAAACATTTCCTACCCCGTTATACAGTAATACCTCCGCGAACGTCCGCCTTGTCTAGCGTCCATTCCGGCGAACATCTGGGGCAAACCTGGAAGTACCGGAATGGGTTACTTCCAGGTTTGCCAATTGCGCATAAGCGCTTTGCCCTGCGTCCTTTTTGGCTAGCGGCTGGAGCTCCAGAACGGATCCCAGACGCAAAACAAGATACAACTGTATAGCATTAGTAACCCTTTGAACCCGGCTTGAGCAGAGGTGTCACCTGCTGACAGGTTCTCCCTTCAGTGAGCAACCATGCTGCAGTGTTCTGTACTAACTGCAGCGTTGCAGCACTTCTGGATCGAGTGCAAGGGAAGCCCCCCCCCCCCCGAGTGCATTGCAGAAATCCAGTCCTGAAGTCAAGCTTCTTTGTACTTGAACAGCCCTGTAATGAACCCCGCAGACAGAGGCATTTGCTTTTCCAGAAAGCAATTATGTCAAAAATCACAGAGCTACAAGGCTCTGGCAGAGTTCAAGTTCCAGAATTTTATTTCAGAATAGGAATCTTACTGATTCAAAGATTGCAACTCCATTGGCACCAATGTTTCCACTTGGTGTTACTCCAAGACCGCCAATCAATCCCGCACACAAATCACTGGAAGGAAAACGCAAACACACAATAAATATTTAAGTTGGCATTTTAGGCTCTTTAAAGTATTATACACTTGCAGTGGGAAGTTTTGGAAAAAAGGGAGCTAAAAAGCAGAGCTAGTGGAAAACAGATGATGATCTTCACAAGGACCTAAAACACAAAAGGAGTGTTTGGTAGCAGAGTGCAGTCATGCACAGCTTGTTTACTGGGTGCAAATAGGAGCTGGCCAGTGCAAAGCATGGCTTGAGGAATGGAGGAGGCCAGACAAACTTAGAAAGTTGCAGCACAGGAAGACCCAGAGAAGCTGTGAGCAAGTGATGCACTTTGATGGACATTTTAGGTATCCCAAAACCCTTCCTCCAATCAGAAGTACAGGGCGGCCACCACCACAGACTAAATGAATAGAACATACAATTTTTTAAAAACCCACAAAATCAGTGGTGACAAATAAATAAACCTCTGAAAAATCAATTCCAATTCTAGTCCAAAAACCTGGACAAATGAGGTGTCTTTAGTCTTTATTTAATGTGTTTTTATTGTGGGGGTAAACTAGATGTCAGCTGGAAAAGCTTTCTAAGCAGGGCATCACCACAAAGAATGCCACCTCATGACATTGTCCTGACAACTCCAAGAGATGGGATGAGTAAGGCATCTCCTGCAGATTGTAACGCAGGCGTCAGTTGGCACTGGGGAAAACACACCCAAGTTACTGGGTCCCAAGTAGTTTAAAAAAGCAAGACCCTGAATTGTGCTCAGCAGCTGACCAGCAACCAGGGCAGTACTTTAAGAACTGGAGGGATGTGGTCCTTCCTTGTTGGCCAGCAGCATTCTGCACCAGCTGCAGCTTCCAGAACATCTTCAAGGTTAGCCCTGAGCACAACACATCTCAGAAATCTACCCAGGATATAACTAGTGTGTGTTTGAGAGACTATTCCAGGCTATTCTGATCCTGGAACAGCTGTAGCTGGCAAGGTGTAAGTGTCCCTTGGGCATCTCCAGTTGGCACTTTCTGAGTTAACATGCTTCAAGTTCCATTTTATGCAGCAGGCCAAAATTGGCTTCTGTAAGAAATAAGGCCTAGTTTTATGGCTGCTTTTCAGAGATTTGTTTATTATTTGCACACCACTTTGAGAGCTTGTGTTGAAGAGCAGTTTATAATCATCTTATAAATAAATACGTACATAAAATCCTTCACACTAGCTCAAGTCTCCTTACCTAAGGATGTCACCATACAAGTTTGGCATTACAAGGACATCAAACTGAGATGGATCCTGCACCATCTAAGGAACAAGAAATAAGCTGCTGTTTTTAGGAGGAAAATAGCAACTATGAAGCACCTTAATCATGAGTTTACTATATACTCACATTCAGACACACAGTGTCGAGATACATTTCATTAAACTTAATATCTTTACAGTTTTCTGCTGCTTCCCTGCATTTTTTCAGGAACAACCCGTCAGACATTCGCCTGTGCATCAAGGGGAAAAAAGCCGCATTTTAGGGACCTAGATGTGCAGACCAGATTAATGTTGCATTCAGACATTGGGGGGGGGGGTAGTAGTAGAGAGGAAAAGCACCTGTTGATGGCAACTAGAGTGCAACCTGCCGGGCTTTTAGTTTGAGTTCAGAAGCAAAATATCCATGTTTCAAAGGTACCGTATTTTCCGGCATATAAGACGACTGGGTGTATAAGACGACCCCCAACTTTTCCAGTTAAAATATAGAGTTTGGGATATACTCGCTGTATAAGAAATACGACCCGGCGTATAAGACGACCCCCGACTTTTGAGAAGATTTTCCTGGGTTAAAAAGTAGTCTTATACGCAGGAAAATACTGTAATATTCCTTTCTAATCTTAAGCAATTCCAAATTTTAAGAGAGAATGAAAAAGATGGAGATATAACAAGTTATTTTTATGCTTTCTGCCCTAAAAGCAGAAAATGTATTTCTCAGGGAAAATTTATAACCTGCCTTTTCTCCTAGATGCTCAATGGAGCAAACATGTGTTTTGTTCTCCCAATAAACCTGTGGAGCAGGTGAGGCTGAGACAAAGCGACTGGCCCAAGGTCCCCCAGTAGCTTCATGGATGAACGGGGATCGGGACACTCAACCACTACATTACACAGAGACCTTACAAGCTATTGTTATATTTGATACTGTTCTCTTGAATGGTCACAGAGATCTATACACATAATGACGTGCGCATGCACTCACGCACACTCTTGGAAGCCAGCGAGGTCAAAATGTTTCTCTTCTATTTAGCTGCGCTCAGTATATATTATAGTAGACAAGTCCACCGAACAGAAGAAAAGGTCAAAACGTATCTGACCAGCCAAGAGAGATTTTTCGCTTACCGCTGTAGCTGATCCGCTAGGATGGCTGGCAAGGTCCCTCCAGATATACAAGGGAAGGTCTCTTTCATGCCACCCAGGGACAATGCTGTGGTACTATTTGAGTCAGCTTGTTCAGTGCCCGTAACATGATGTAAAACTCTCCAGAGCAAGGATGGCTAACCTGTGGTTCTCCAGATAATGCTGGACTCAAACTCCCATCAGCCCTAGCCAGCAAGGCCAAGGGCGAGGAAAACAGTAGTCCAAGATCACCAAGAGAGACACAGGTGAGCCATTCCTGCTTTAGCCGTGGTATCAAGGGGCCTTCAAAACTGTGTTTAAGACAGATAAATACAAGCTCTCTATATCCTCACCCACCACAACATTTTCAAAGCAAGGTATTTAACCACAGACTATTAAAAAAAGAAGTCTGTGGTAAAACTGAAAAGTTGCTTTGTCTTCCTTGTTCAGCAGCATCGTGATTCCAAGTTGTGGAGCAGAGACAAGGGAAGTGGGCACACTCAGCTGTAAATAATACAACAACACTGTATTGTACCAAACATTTGGCAAGAATTTTTTTTTCTAGGTGCATTTGAATACAAATTCTATTACAGTATTCATGCAGCAGCATCAGGTTTACGTTATTCTCAGTTACAGTTTTAGACAATTGTTGCAAAATTTAATTGTGCTATCCTGGATTACTGAAACATCCTTATTAATACAAAATTAGCTTCTTTTTTCTATGCAAAACCTTTTTTTTAGTTAACGGTTACTTCATAATTACCTCTAGTGTGCACCATCTGCCAAAAACAGGAAAAAGAGGTGAATTATTTTCATCTAATAAAACATATTGGGCTATGGGGAAAAAGGCTTCCTAACCGGGGAAGGTTTCTAAACAAGAGTGCTATTCTTACATTCTAATCTAGAGCAGAATGAACTGGGGCAGAGAGAGAAACAGGAGCCCTTCTGATGGCCCCAGCAGAAGATGAGAACCTGGCTGTTATTTATTTAGAGCATTTTTATCCCTCTCTTCAGCCGAAAAAGGCTCTTCAATGTGATCAAAAATTAAGAACGTAAGAAGTGCCTGAGAGATCAGGGCAAAGGGGGCTCATCTAGTCCAGCCAGATGCAATCAGAGGCACACGAGCCCCTTCCCCTCCTGGCGTTTCCAGCAACCATTATTCAACCGTATTAATGCCTCAGATAATGGAGGGAGAGCATAGCCGTTGTGGCTAATAGCTAGTCACAGCCTTTGCCTCCATGAATTTGTCTAATCCTCTTTTAAAGCCACCGGACTCTGCCCAACCCCATTCCTACACATGCACACAGCTCCGTACTCAGCTTCTTGACGTGGGGAGGCTGGGAGCAGCAGGCTATCCTCCTCCTCTCCTCCATGGCTACTAATTTCATAAACACATAAAGAACTATTTTTTTAGTGAGTTAACATATAAACTGTTTTTGTTAAAGTAGAGCAAGGGAATGGAGTTTAAACTTTGACAAAGGCCTGACTGCCAAAAGAAGGCTCCATCAAATGTACGGCATCCTCTTTTGGAGGCAGCAAACTGACACACACATGTCCATTAAAAAAAGCAGCATGACTTTTGCACGTTAGAACTGGGTTACCATCATGGTCACATACATAATGTTTGCTTTGTGCACAGCTGTAACTTTGCTTCTTTGATTGTTTCTGGCATACTCAAAGGCAAAATCAGCAATGCGTTTGCTGGCATCTTCCGTGATGAGCTTGATACTCTGTACAACACCATCTACAATCTGAAAGACACACAACGGTTACATGTTTAGTCAACAGCAGACTCCTAAGAAAGTAATTCTGTATAGGTCCGGCAGGGCTGGTCTGATGAATCACCCAGCCCGCAGAATACTGCATTTGAAAATTCTACAGCAGTTAAGGAAGCTAATTTGTTCAAGTGCTTTCTAGTTCAGGCAACTGATATTATTTGGAGAGGAGAGGGGAAGCGTGTGGTCCGGCTGCATTTTGCACTCATACCACGTGCTCGATTCCGCTGTATTCCCCTTCTGTGTTCTCTCGTATTGTGACTATGTCGACATCTGTGTAAGGGGTTTTGTAGCCTTCAATCGATACACAAGGGCGGACGTTTGCATAAAGGTCAAATGTTTTACGAAGCAGCAGGTTCATTGACGGGTGGCCAGCAGCTATGGGCGTTTTCAAAGGGCCTGAAACACACAAGAGGAATGGACGGGGTACAATTGTTTAGAACATAATGGCCTGCTCCTTCGCAACATCCTTCCTCCCCGCCACTCCAGAGTTAAACCCTCTGGTTTGAGGTGGGAGGAGGGGACTTTCTCCCTTATAACGAACACCTGTCCTTGTTGCCAGGCTCTTGCTACAACTTGCCATGGCATACTGCTCAGCACTAAGCAGAATTTTACACAATGGGGATATATTCTGCAGGAAAGTTCCTCATTCTCAGCTGCAATATTTCAAAAGGCAGGAATGATTTCAAACTTTGGGAATCTGCTGAAGGAAAACATGTAAGAGAAGCAGCTGAGTACAGCCTTCCCTGACATGGCGCCCTCCAGGCTACAAACTCAGTCAGCACAGCCAGAGAGGACAGAAGTGTTAGCCCAAAACATTTGGAGGTCACTAGATTATAAATTATTGCCATTTTTATTCTGCTTGGGGGGGGGGGAGGCTCCCAGACCAGCTTAAAAATACCACTGACAAGACAGTCCCTTCCCTCAGGCCCACAATCCAAGAGATACGACTCAAAAGGAAAAGGGACTGGGAGGGAGAAGGGGGAGAAGCAGGCAACGGAAAGGTCCCAGATCTCCCTCCCCTTGGGGAAACTGCACAGGAACCTGCTTTAAAGAAGGCCACATTTTGTCTATCAAGTCTAGCATTGTATACGATAGCAAATAGCAGATCTGCAGGATTTCAGGACGAGCTCTTCTCTGTCACCTGCTGTGTTTCTTTTAAATAGAGCTGCAAAGAATGGAACTTTGGACCTTCAGCACGCACAGGATGCCCTCCACCACTGAGCTATGTTACCTTTACTAGACTACAGTTAGCATAACAAAGAAAATTCAGTTACAGGTAGGTAGCCGTGTTGGTCTGTCATAGTCAAAACAAAATAAAAAAATTCCTTCCAGTAGCACCTTAGAGACTAACTAAGTTTGTTCTTGGTATGAGCTTTCGTGTGCATGCACACTTCTTCAGATACATACAGGTGATACTCAAAAAATTAGAATATCGTGGAAAAGTTCATTTATTTCAGGAATTCAAAGGTGAAACTAACATATGAGATAGACTCATGACATGCAAAGCGAGAGATGTCAAGCCTTTATTTGTCATAATTGTGATGACTGTGGCGTACAGCTGATGAAAACCCCAAATTCACAATCTCAGAAAATTAGAATATTAAATGAAATCAACAAAACAAGGATTACAAATAGAACAATATTGGACCTCTGAAAAGTAGAAGCATGCATATGTACTCAGTACTTGGTTTGGGCCCCTTTTGCATCAATTACTGCCTCAATGCGGCGTGGCATGGATGCTATCAGGCTGTGGCACTGCTGAGGTGTTATGGAAGACCAGGATGCTTCAATAGCGGCCTTCAGCTCTTCAGCATTGCTCGGTCTCATGTCTCTCATCTTTCTCTTGACAATGCCCCCTAGATTCTCTATGGGGTTCAGGTCAGGCGAGTTTGCTGGCCAATCAAGCACAGTAATCCCATGGGCATTGAACCAGGTTTTGGTACTTTTGGCAGTGTGGGCGGGTGCCAAGTCCTGCTGGAAAATGAAGTCAGCATCCCCATAAAGCTCATCTGCGGAAGGAAGCATGAAATGCTCCAAAATCTCCTGGTAGACAGCTGCGTTGACCCGGGACTTAATAAAGCACAGTGGACCAACAGCAGCAGATGACATGGCTCCCCAAATCAACACAGACTGTGGAAACTTCATACTGGACTTCAAGCATCGGGCATTGTGTGCCTCCCCATTCTTCCTCCAGACTCTGGGTCCTTGGTTTCCAAATGAGATGGCAAAAGTTGCTCTCATCAGAAAAGAGGACTTGAGACCACTGAGCAACAGACCCAGATAAGACGCTTCTGACGTTGTTTCTTGTTCAGGAGCGGCTTGACAAGAGGAATACGACATCTAAAGCCCATCTCCAGGATCCGTCTGTGTGTGGTGGCTCTGGATGCCCTAACTCCAGCCTCAGTCCACTCCTTGTGAAAGTCCCCAACACGTTTGAATGGTCCTTTCCTGACAATCCTCTCCAGGCTGCGGTCATCCCTGCTGCTTGTGCACCTTTTTCTTCCACATTTTCTCCTTCCGCATAACGTTCCATTAATGTGCTTTGATACAGCACTTTGGGAACATCCAACTTCTTCCGCAATTACCTTTTGAGGCTTTCCCTCCTTATGGAGGGTCTCAATGATGGTTTTCTGCACAGTTGTCAGGTCAGCAGCCTTCCCCATGATTGTGATCCCTACTGAACCAGACTGGGAGACCATTTAAAGGCTCAGAAACCCTTTGCAGGTGTTATGGATTGAGTAGCTACTGCACCTTTTCACAATATTCTAATTTTCTGAGATTGTGAATTTGGGGTTTTCATCAGCTGTACGCCACAGTCATCACAATTATGACAAATAAAGGCTTGACATCTCTCACTTTGCATGTCATGAGTCTATCTCATATGTTAGTTTCACCTTTTAAGTTGAATTCCTGAAATAAATGAACTTTTCCACGATATTCTAATTTTTTGAGTATCACCTGTACTTCTTCAGATGCACACTGAAGAAGTGTGCATGCACATGAGAGCTCATACCAAGAACAAACTGAGTTGGTCTCTAAGGTGCTACTGGAAGGATTTTTTTTATTTTTTATTTTTTATTTGAAAGAAAATTCAGTATCAGAATTGAGAAAATGTTGGGTGGAGGCAATTTTGGGAAGAAGTATGCATGAGAATGTAAGCAAGCAGAAGTAGGTAGAATATTTTTTGAGTATCACCTGTATGGATCTGAAGAAGTGTGCATGCACACGAAAGCTCATACCATCAATCATTTTAATATTCCATTGTATATTTTTGTAAACTGTTTAGAAAGCTCTCTTACCATCCTGCGGTTTTTATAATATATAATAAGAAATTCAATTCAAAAAAACCACACTCCTTTTCCTTTCAAACAGTCTGAGCCTTAGTGCAACACACTATTCAGTAACTGGATGTTGGTTCCTTCTGAGCCTGGCATGCAAAAAAATTGCCTTATGCTTTGCCCCGGATGGAAAGGCCTGGGCAAGAACCGAAAAAAATGGGGGGGACGACGACAGGTCCCCCCCCATTTTTCCCCAAAGCCGTTTTTCAGAAGTCCATGAGAAAAATGACAAAGAGGAAGAGCAAGAAGAAATGGAAAATGATGGCAGTAGTTCAGAAAATGAGATAGAATAAACTGCAGGTATACGTTGTGTCTTGTTGGTTTGTTTTTAAAGCACTACTCAAAGGGTAGACCTCCTATGGAGCTTAAATATTGAGGTGGATCTCAACTTTATTTGCTGTTGGTGCTAAGGGGCAAATCTGATTGTTTTTTATGTTGGTTTCTTGCTTTTTTGTTGCTTTTGAGGGAAAGGGGGTGGATACCTGTTTTATTGCAAGCAAATACTTTTATCTACACTGTTTCATGCAATTTGTAACACTGAACTTTTTTTTCAATTTTTCCAAAATTTCAATTTTTTCTGGAAAAAAACAGGGGGGAAACATTTTTTTCTCATGGCTTCAAAATTTTCAGAAATTTTACATCTCTACTCTGGACCTTCACAACCATCAAAAATTAGGCTTAGGGAATGTTTCTCATGACACTTCCAATACATACTGGGGGAAAGAAGGGGAGCTTGACATTAATAGAACAAATTGTATGTTAGATTTGTGGCTCTTGTTTGCTCCAGGAGATCAGAGTTCATGGGGTTTTCCCATTTATCAGCAACTCTTTGAAGGAGGTTAGGTTGAGAGATAATGATGGGCTCTGACTAGAGGTCACCTAGTGAGCTTCATGGCTGAACAGGGATTTAGACACAGGTTTCTCCAGCTGAAGACCACTATCTACTACACAACACTGGCTGCCCCATATGTAAGAGAGCTGAGTCATTGAGGCAGCAGTAGAAGGAAACTCTTTTGAGGTTGTTCTTTTCATAGTGAAGGGGTCATACTATTCTGGTGTCTTACAAGAAGACTTACATAGAGTTCAAATGCAATGTTTGAAGAATATATACAAGTTGTCCTTGAGAGGCTGCAATCCTACTCACACAACCTGGGAGTAAGCCCCACTGAATACGGTAGTCACTTACTTCTGAGTAAACACACACTAGGCAGAGCTGGAGAACATGACATGCTGCAACAACACTATTTCTCCAATAACAGCACTTCTGTCCTTAGACACTAAAACTATTAACAGCTTTGTGGGCTTATAGAATAAGGAAGTTCAGAACATTACTAAGAAATTTATTTGTACAGTATAGAGCAAAACTCTGTACAAAATTAAACACAGGTTTGTTCAGTAAAGATGCAACAAAATCCGAGCGCCTTTCTTTCTTTCTTTCTTTCTTTCTTTCTTTCTTTCTTTCTCTCTCTCTCTCTCTCTCTCTCTCTCTTCCTCCCTCCCCCCCCACCCCCCCCTCAACAGGAACCTCCAACACACCTTTCAGTCCTATTTTGTTCTTGTCCATGGATTCTTTGGCATCTTGAGGTATCGTCCATTTGCCTCCTGGCCCTTGGATTGCTGTCACGTTTCTCTCTTCAAACTGAACAGGTGCCTAAACACAATTGTTTCACATTATCTTCTGATCTGTTTTGGGGGGAAACGATCAATTGCCAAAGGGCCTTTGTCAAAGCACACCTTGCAAAAGAGACACACCACCCTGGAAGCCAGTGTCTTCAGGCTGGATAATGGGAAATATTTACACAGGAATACAAGCTAGCAGGAAGGATGAAAGTATTATTATGAGCTGCTGTTTCTGGATATTGTGGGCTGATGGGAGTATAAGTGGGTGATAAGAGGAAACACCATCGAGCAAGTTAAGTGGTTTAAACATCTAGGCGTTTATTTTCATTATAAGGCTGGCTGGGTAGCTCAGAGAATCCGCCATTAATGCTACTAAAAGCAGTGTGTCAGTGATCACTCGTTTCTATTATTCCAAAGGGAACCAGTATGTTCCAGCAGCCCTGAGGGTGTTCAATGCTAGATTAAGCGCACAACTACGCTTAATATGGGATAAATGCCTTCAATCAGGCTACTGAAAGACTTCAGTTTTCCTTTGAAAAAAATTTGGTGTACCAAATCGTGTCCCCTACGCTGCCCTATGCTTAGAAACAAACCAATGTCTTTTAGTAACAAAAGTCTGGCTGCTAACATTCAAGTTCTGGTTGCGGCTGCATTTTATATCTGAACCTAAGCAACCGTCATGATGGTTGAGAGGGATTGAGAAGGAAATTAAGCAGCCCGGAATCCCACTAGACACCCTGTACTGCTTATTGGAAAATTCTGCATTTGAGACAATTAAACACAGATTGTTAGACAATACATTTCAAGAACTTTGTAGCCAAATCAGGAATAGTGTCTGTGTAAGTCTGGGAATGATGCGAGGCAGACATCCAATGGTGACTTACCTTTCCCACTTGACCAACCCAAATCAACGCAGGGCAGGGTGAATAAAAATCAATGCTTTTTAAATATAATAATTAAAATATCAGATTTTTAAAATTTTAAATTGGATTTTTAAAATAAAATGCTTTTGGAGGGAAAATCTTTCTAAAGATAGTTTTCTATTTAAGTTAGATTATAGTCCAAAGGCTATTCCTCAGGAAATCAGGATTTGTTTTTTTTTAAATAAATAATCTTCATTGATCTTTTAAAAGAGATACAAAGGAAAAAAAGGAGAAAAAAAATAGAAATCATAATACAATATTTTCCAAATCTGTACATAATATGTATATAATATGTGAATTTCTCCTGTATCTCCCCTTCCATCCCCCCTCCCCTCCCCTTGTACTTCTCAGCCTTGTCTTAGATTACCTCTCCTTTCATCTACTGCATTTACATACCTTTATCTAGAATTTCTTTCTCCTTTGTTCTTCTATTTGAGTCTTTACATAGCTGCAATTAGGTTGGCATTTCCCATTTTCTGTCTAATGTAATCTCTAAATTTGTCCCACTTTTCAATTTTCCTACCTTGCCTAATCTCATTAATTTCTCCATATCTCATTTCTAAATTGTAATAATTTAACATCTTCAATTGCCAATCCTCTTTTGTTGGAACATATTGTGATTTCCAGTTCTTCCCTATTAATAATCTTGCGGCTACCATAGCATACATTACTACTGTTCTATCCTTCGGATGAATGTCCTCTTCCATCATACCCAGTAAGAAGGTCTCTGGTAATTTTTTAAAGGAATATCTTAATAGTTTTTTAAGCTCTTTATAGACCGTATCCCAAAATGGTTTTATCCTTTTACATTGCCACCAAATATGTATGTAATTACCTACTTCCTCCTGGCATCTCCAACATGTGTTTTCCACTCCCTTATATAATTTGGCCAATTTGGCAGGTGTTAAGTGCCATCTATACTGCATTTTTAGTTGATTTTCTTGAACATCGTAGTTTGGCGAAAATTTCCTGTCCCTCTGCCACAGATTCTCCCATCAGGATTTGTTTTAAGTTTTTCATGTGTGCTAAAACTCAGTCTAAGGTTTTTTGTTTAACCACATCAGTTAACAAACATGGATACATACACTATAATGTTACCGGTATTGTTTAAGTTAAATAAATTGTTTAAATTATTAATAAGGAAATTATTATTTTTCTCCTTCCAATAAAGTACAGCAGAAAAGTTGTCCAAATATAAACAGTTAACTTTTTAAACCGCACAATAATTTCATAATTATCTGTCAATGTATTTCTAATAGTATAACCCAGGGGTAGTCAACCTTTTTATATCTACCGCCCACCAATGTATCTTTCTTGATGGTAAAATTTCCTTACCGCCCACCAGTGCTTGATGGAAGGAGGATTCAGCTTGTGCCGTAGAACCCCCTGCCGCCCATCTAGAATCCTGAAACGCCCACTAGGGGGCGGTAGGGACCAGGTTGACAACCCCTGGTATAACCAAATCAGTAATTTTTGATATAACTGTAAAAACTACTCCGAAAATTCATTACTCCAAAAATGAAACCTTCATTTGGTTGTAAATATTAAGATTATACCAGCAAGAATGAGTCTTTCTGTAAAAAAAAGATTTAAATCAAGATTTAAATCGATTTGATTTAAATCAAATCCACCCTGATACAGGGCGTACATCCTAGTCAGACTGAATGTGCTACCTTTGGCAATACTACAGGGGAGAGTCTAGAAAATGCCATTTGCAGAGAGACTATGCCACTGTGGCAAGAGGCAAACAGAAACCATCGCACATGTTCTTTAGCACTGTCCCTGGTATCAGACAATTCAATCTAAGTTTATTATTCAGTTGGTTGCTAGTAGAGAGTGGCATTCAGACAAATGCAAGGTAGCTTCCTTATGCTTTACTCACGATGGGGATAAGATGCAGATAGCAGCCAGGTTGGTTTCTGCGAGGATTTGTGAATGTTATACAACATTATCTTAAGTGTTAGTTGCACGTTTTGATGAGCGATTTTATTGTACTGAACCCTAATGGAATCTTGTATATATGCCAATGAATGTTTGAGAATTGGAACGTGAGTGGTGGGTTCATGTCAGTAAAGTTTAAAATTCTCAATTTTCTGGTGGATTTTTTACCCATTTTTAGAAATGCATTGTTTTTTAGAAAATTGGTAACATAATACAATGAAACAATACAAGTTGAATTAGGGAACAGGAATGGACAAAATGTTGGCCACATCTAGAAACATTTCCCCCCAGATGATTATTCTTAAGGAAACACAAATGTATGCACACAGGTCTTCAGGTGTAAGAATGTAAGAAGATCCTGCTGGATCAGGCCAATGGCCCATCTACTCCAGCATCCTGCTCTCAGTGGTCAAGCAATTGTCTTGTGGGAAACCAGCCAGCAGGATTCAAGCGCAAGAGTCCCCTCCCCTCCAGCAAGTGGCATTCAGAAGCAGGGCTGCCTCCAGCTGAGGAGGCAGAGCACAGCCATCCTGGCTAGGAGCCACTAAAAGCCTTCTCCTCCATGAATTCGTCCAAGTCGGTGCCTATCACTGCCTCCTGTGAGTCAGTATGAGTGCCATAGTTTAACTATGCACTGTGTGAAAATATTGAAAGGCATTTTTAAGTTAGCACATCAGTTTTCATTGCTTTCATTTCCTACCTCTTAAAGTCTAAGTGACTGGATTCTAATTTACAAAGTATTTTCACCAAATACACTTTAGTGATTCCCGATCCCATGCCCCACCAACCACCTACTTCCACTACTTTTGGCTACAGAGTGGAGTGGGGACTTCTCAGGTCTTTACTAAAACTAAGTGGTCTTTACTAAAGGCAAGTCAAATAAGCGAATCAAATCAGGTCTCCAACATCTTAGGGTAGGGATAGGAAACCTTTCTCTCTCTATGTTGCTGGATCCCTACTCACGTCAGCATGGCCATTGGTTAGGAAGGACTGATGGGAGTTGTAGTCAGGCGGTCCATGGGGGAGCAAAAGAAATGTTTCCCAAAACACACTGGAACTAAATAACATCACTGGTTCGGAGAGGTTTTGTTAGACAATGTTCACAAGGGCTTGGAACCAATCCAAGACTTCTGATATAGCAGTAGACTAATCTAAATTTAAGTGTTCCAGTTGGTGGGGTCTCTCTCAGCTTTCTTAGTTGACAGTCACCTGGGGAATATCCTTTTTTGCAAGCAACTTATGTGACTTGGCTTGGAGCTCTCATTTGATTATAAGGATAGCCTATCACATCAAAGTCTCCTGCTGTTATGTGCAGAGCCACCACAGCCAAGGCATCTGTTGCTCTGAAAGCTACTGCTCTACCCTAATAAGAAAAACAACGGTTCCCAAACAAGCAGATCGCTTCTCAAAGCAAGAGACCCTTGCTCTTTAGAACCTCTCCTTCAACTGACCTTTCATTAACTTATACCAAAAGTGAACAAATCCCAACGGTGTCCAACTGAACCTAAGACATGCAGTCAAAGAGTAACTTACTTTAGCAGCTGCGAAAATCTCCACAACAGCAGCAGATATTTCTGGTCCAATGCCATCTCCTGGGATCAAAGTTACTGTCTGAACCTAGATGTAAAAAAAAAAAAAATAAGCCACCACATACCATGATTAAACACAGATTGACAGAAATCTGTATGCCACTTGGGGCTTGCATGGTGTTAAGTTTCTTCTTCTTTTTTATCCTAACAGAAATAGAAAGAACATGGGCAACCCTCTCAAGCGGCAACTGGCAGAGAAGCAACAACAGTGCATACTAAGCTTTCAGAACAGCATCACTACACAGCAAGGCACACGACTGACAATAAAGTGGAATATGATACTCAGATGAAAGTGACAGTTCTGCCTGCTTGAGATTTATTCGTTTAACCCTAATCCTTTTACAGTTACACAAGTTACAATCCTCCAGATTTCCCCATTCTCCACTGACGCTTGGTTATTACAGCATTACCACTGTCAGCCAATAATTTTTTGAAGTTCTCTTTGCGTATGAAACACTAAATGCTACTATGAGGGTTCCCTTACTCCCCATCAAGATGTACATGTGCGATATTTTAATATGTGTACCTAAAGTGTGAATGTGACAAACACTTGGGAGGGAACCAAGGAGGCTCACTGTCGCTATATCTCTTTAGGTTCCTTTCTTCAGGCCTCTGGCTTTTAACTATCTATGGTCTTCTTGCAGGGGTGAGATGTTTGATTATTTTTTTAAAGTCTCTTAGACTTTTAAAAATGCTGGTTTTAAATGTATGTATGTGTTTGCTTTTTGCTTTAAATATTGTAAGTTGCTTTGAGCTGCCATCACAAAAAACTGGGTAATAAATGAGTTAAGATAGACTACAGTACCTTGATGAACTGCATAATGTACTGCATAATGTCACCAATTTATTCAGTTTTCAAGATCCTACTCCTGCTGATTTTTATTATTATTACATATGCAACAAGCATGTTTGCAGCAAGGTTAAAAACAAAAAAACAAGCTCAAAATAAAGTAATGGACAAGCTTGAAGAAATATGGAAGATTTGCAAAAGGCAACTCAAACTATGCTAATAGCAGCATATGTGACAACTGTAATTAAGCACTATATAAATCGTTGGAATAAATCAATGAAATAGTCCTGAATATCATCACTGTTGAGGAATCATTCTAAAATAATTAAGGATTTAAGCTGCAGAGATATCTACTCTAGATAGCAAAAATAAATAGGTCTACTGCCTGCAGGGGAAAATATTCAAAACAATGGTGCCAAAGATAAGAAGGTTCTCAATTGTCCCTGTCCCCCACTGCTTTCAAATTTGCCAACCAAGAAGCATGTAATGTAAGGCATTAAATACAAACTATAATTTTCTTTTGTAGACTTAAGACTCGTGATAAAAACCAAGGGCTGGGTTGGGGTTTGGTTTTTTTGCCACAATTCAACAGGGTTTTCTCCAAATGAGAACAGAGATCTATTTAGTCAAGTTAGACTGAAATGTGGTACTGCATTGAAGTGTATTGGAACAGAATTAGGCTACACTGACAGAGAAATTCCACAAGCTTGGTTTTATCTTGGTATTTAGCACTTTTATTGAGAAGCTTCTCAAAAAGAAAAGAAAAAGTTATACTATTATACTCACAGAACTACCAAAACTTCTGGTCACCTGTTTTTGGCCTTTGAAAGCCCCTAGTAGACGAAAGACCTGTAGAAATGTAATAAAAGCAGAAATGCCAATATGTAACACAATCCGGGCAATCCGGGCAATTAAAAAAAATATTCAGTACGGTATGGCTGTATTCTAAGTCAGCAGTGAAAAGGCTTATACAGTGGCACCTTGGTTTACGAACTTAATCCGTTCCAGAAGTCCGTTCTTAAACCAAAACCGTTCTTAAACCTAGACGTGCTTTCCCTAATGAGGCCTCCTGCCACCGGTGCCCTTCCACCGTTTGGATTCCGTTCTTAGACCAAGGTAAAGTTCTCAAACCAAGACACTATTTCTGGTTTTGCGGAGTTTGTAAACCAAATCGTTCTTAAAGCGGACTGTTCTTAAACCAAGGTACCACTGTACTCCATAAAATGGTTTGTGTGTATGATCGCAATGCACCTATTATAAGATGGCCTACAAGAAAAAAAACCCTTTATCTTACAAGAGTAAGGGCTCACATGTTCATTTTCTATTTTTAAGAATTCCTAACTGTGATTTCCCCCCTGATCTCATAGGTTTGAAAGATGAGGAATTGACTGGAGCAAACTGCAGGAAGATTGCTGTCTATGGAGTTTTCCACTCCTGAAGCCCAATGTCTCCTTCCTTTCAAAGAGACACCTCTCTTTTCTCAACACAACCATAATTGCAAATACAATTCCATAAGTACTCTTGAAATTATGATGAGGAAAGCTTATTATTGCATCCGCAATAATCACATCAAATACAAAGTCTGTGGAAGTGATGTGCTACAGAGAGCTGCAATATGAAGTAGCATGGAAATCTGCAAAACATATTTAACTAGAGACTATGGAAGGACATGAATGGCACCATATGCAGCAACAGATCTACAATGTCACCTCCTACATATCTGAAAGAATACCATCACTACACATTCTGAGATTGAATGATGCTGCAGTATGACCAGCCAAATTCACCAGCTCCAAAAGAGAAGTCAGAGTAGAATAATATCAATTTTTACCAAGCCCATTCTTTTTGTATCACTTCAGCAAGCCAGAAAATTGTCAAGATTACTTGAGGACAAGAGGCCATGTCACATTTAATCTTGACAAGCACAAGTAGCAACATGCTCCACTGACCCTGCATAATCCAAGCGCTCAACCATTCTCACTAATGGACAAGAGCAGCGCAGGAAAAACCTCTTCACCCATTTGAGGAAAGGACAGGCAACATAATGTTCCATGGTAGTCTGCAATACAACACGTTTGTTGCCACACCTGGCTGGGTGCATGCACAGATCACAGTAACTATCACATTTGCTCAAACCTGATTCGGAAATATTCAATTCCCACAGCCAGGAACCAGTATGACCTATAGACTACAACTGGCAGGCTAGATTTTGGCAGCAAGCAGAGTGTTTTCCCTCATGGAGAAAAGTGTTCTCACCCCTTCTTCAGATTTAGGATTCACACTGCTGCAACCACAGGACAGCTCTGTATGGGAATAAACCTCAAAGTTCAAGTCACGCACTCAGCTGCAAAGCTTATTAACAAACTCATGGGCATTTTTGCACCAGCACTTTGGACTTTTCTTCTCTTTGCATGATAGTGAGTATCATACAGAGAAAACAGGGGTGATGAAGCATCTGGAACTGTCACATCGCTCTTTAGTAACACAGCTCCTTTGACACACTGTAATCAGCAAAAGCAATCGTGCAGATAAAGGATGCAAAGCCATGACAATAAACAGAATATCGCCTTCACAAAAGTGCTTCTGAGCTTGACAGGGAACACTCCACAAAGTAACTAAACACTTCCAAGTGCACTGCCAGTCTACCCAACTTACCCTTTCACAGAGTTGCTGTAATGATTTAAAAAATTGAATGCTATTGCTAACACACTTCAAGCCCTTGGGAAAGAGTAACAAAGGCATTTTAATTAGAAGAAAGCAAGACAACTAAGTGTGTGAGGAAATCCATAGAGGATGGGATGAAAATGGGTTGAAGCATGCATGCATGCATTCATTCATTCGTTCATTCATTTATTTATTTATTATGGTCAGAGAGCAGCTCGCATAACACAATAGTGACAGCATTCATAAAGATAAAATATACAATTAAAATTGATTGCAGCAATAGCTCATGGGTTAAAATTGAAAAATATACATACATGCGTATGACTGAGATCTGGACTACCATAAAAACTGATCCTAAGGTGCCCCAAAAGGGGCTTCAGCTTTTCCCTAGAAAGCTATTGGGTTGAAGCTTAGACTTCGGGGGGGGGGGAATATTATCACTTTAAAAAACAAAATATACCAAGAAAGACGACTGCCATCCCTCCCCTTTCCAGTCATTTATCCACATGTGAATGAGAGGTGAGAGAAATTTATTTAGAAGTTTTATCCGTGACTCTCTTCTCACACTAACAAAATAGAACAATAACATGACTGAGTTGCCTTCCAACCCCGCTTCTGAGCATCCCAGAGGTACCTGGTTGGACACTGTGTGAAACAGTAACTAGCTCAGAATCCTATATACCACCTTTTCCTTCAAAGGAGCTCAAGGTGCAGTACATGCTTCTCCCTTCCAAATTTTATCTTCCCGAGCCTGTGCGGGAGGTTGGGCCAAGAGACAAGGGACGGCCCAAGGTCACCCAGTGAGCTTCATGGCCAAGGATCTGAACGCTGCTCCCTCCAGGGTCAGAGTCCGACCCTTCACCACGGGGCCAGCTCGCAGGAACCACCCAGGTCCCAGGGCCTCTCTTCCGCCTTCGTCCCCTCCCTCCCTTCCCTTTCCTGTCGCGAATAAACTGTCATGAACAAAATGCAATAAGCAAATGTCGGGGCGGGAAGCTGCCGTGGCGCCCCCCCTCCCCGTGAGCGGAGCCCAGGCTGCCCCCGGCTCCCTCCAGAGCTCCTTCGAGGGGAGGCGCGGAGAGCCAGGCCAGGCCGGGGGGAGAGCAAGGTCACGCGAGAGGGAGACGCCGCCGCCGCCGCCTCGGCCTCGCTCCAGGCCCCTCGCCTCCCCGCCTCGCCTCACCTTCGGCGCCCACCAAGCCATGGCGGCGGCGGCGGCGGCGGCTCCTTCTCCTCTTTCGGCTTCGACGCGACGGCAGAAGAAGCCGCGGCCTCCTTTCCCCGCTCAACCTCGCGCTCGCCGGCGCTGCGCGGCCAATCGGAACCGCCGCCCGCCTCGGATGTGGCAGCGGGTTGGTCGGGGGCCGCCGGGCAAGGCGGGACTTCTGGCGGGCACCGCCTGCCACGCCTCCGCGCTTCCTCACGGGACGGGGCGGGGCCATCGGGAGACGGACCCCGCCCACTCGCCTCGGCCCGCCAGGGGGCGCTGCGTGGAGACAGGCGGGGGGCGAGGTGGGGGTCGCTCCAGTCCGGGAGTCCTGCTGTGACCTCGCTCGGAGCGCAAGAAGATCCCACTGGGCTTGCCTGCATTTATTCTATTTCTATACTACCCTGTATTTTTTTTTAATACTGTTGGTTGGAAATCTTCCTGGGCCCGCAGCACAGTGGAGGAGGCCCCCACCTCTGGTTTCTCTCGCTGAGGAGGGAGTGTCCCTTCTAATCTCAAAATGCTTGTAGTGGCACATGTGAATCATCTAAAAACAAAGGCCTCCGAAATACTGTTTTACTCACATGCAAATGTAATTGACAAATCAATTAGCCATCTAAAATCCATATGGATTAATCAACATTTCTTGTAATAGGGTTGCTACTCTATTAAAATGCATAAAGTCTCCCTGAATAGTGCTTACTTCCAACTGGCCTGTTCCACAGAGTTGCTATATCCTGATGCGCATTGAGCAAACTTACTTTTTTAGGAAAGATGCCCGATTGCCGCATGTTGTGCTTGCTTGCTTGGGAATAAAGTCCATTGAATTCAGTCAGTTATTGCTGAATAAACATGCTATCTGGTTGCAGGGTCACTATATCCTGTGACCAGGCACAATGGCTACATGTTATACTTCCATGATTGGAGGCAATATGCCTTGATGCATATTTTCCACAATTGGGGAAGGTGCCGTGGGCAGAACAGGTGAGAGGGACACCTGATCCTATATAATAAAGAGCCTCTGTCCGTACGTACTCTTTTCCGTGTGTCAGAGGAAATCGCAAGTGGGCATGCGCCCCACTGACACACGGATTGGAGCGGGCGGAGAGGGGGCGTGTCCGAGAGGGCGGCCGTGCGCAGGCGCGTCGTCAGTTGGCTCACTGCCGCTGCCTCGCACGGTCGCCCTCCCGGGCCGCAGAGGGGGTAACCGACCGCCGCCGGGCTCGCCCTGCCCAGGCACCTCCGCGGACCTGCCGGCTTCGCCAGGGGCGCTTCGGGCCTAGCAGAGCTAGGCCCGAAGCCCCGGCCTCTCCTCCCGCCAACGCCGCTGCCTCGGCCGGCCGCGCTCTCACCGTGACGGTCACCGTCAGGGCCGAGCCGCCGCCGGGCACCGCCATGCCCCGGTTCGCCCTTGGCCTGCCTGCGTCACGGAGCCCACGCCGAGTGCCGCCCTCCGGCGCCAGAAACTGCCGGCCAGGGAGGCCCGAGGAGGCGGGGAAGGAGCAGGAGGAGGAGGAGGCGGCGCTGCGGCTCCGAGGGAGGAGCGGGGCATGGCCGTCGCCGACGTCGCTTCCTCGGGCGCCGCTTGCGTGGCGGGCTCGGCCGACACGGGCACCGCAGGCCCTGCGGCCGGGCAGGGGGCCTTCAACCCCGCGTCTGCCGCCACCGCCGAGCTCTCCGCTTCGCCCATGGCCGCCGCCGCCTCCTCCTCCTCCACGGAGAACGGACCGGCCGAGAGCGGAGCATCCCCTGTCGGCCTCCCTCCCCAAGGGAAGCGTCCGAGGGCGCCCGCACACCTCCAGCGGAGCCTCCCGTTCCTGGAGGCTCCCGCCGCCGCCTTTCTTCTAGAGCCCGTAATCTTTACGGGCTTAATTTACTAGTGTTACAATAATATCAGATGACTGAGTGCACTGAAGTCCCAAAGTCAGAGCTTCAAAGCGCCCAGAGTGCTTGCAAAGAGCCCTGCGTGGTGCTTTAAGGTGCCTGAGACTACCCACCAGCAGATGTGGCGGAGCCAAATCCTACTTTCCTTTGCCAATGCCAATCAAAAGAGCACTTTACCTCCCCACACCTGATGTCTCCACCTGCCACAACCTTGTGCCACGTGCAATGCCAGGTGTGGGATAGGTGGCTGTGGTTTGGGGATAATGGTCTTGTGGGCCGGATCTGAACCCATGTTGGGCCAGATGTCTGGTTGGCAGCTGTGAGAACCGAATGCCAGACTGGACAGGCCTCTGCTCTCATCCCACTGGGCTTCATGCATGCTTCTGAGAGTGAGCGCCATTGAAAGCCACAGGACTTGTTCTGCATAATCACACTTCAGATCCATGGCTGCAATCTAATGCCCACTTGAAACTGAAGCCCCCGTCAAGTGACGTTTGCAACATGCAATACTGGGGCAAGCCCTATTATTGGCTTCAGGCCACACATGTATCATTTTATTTGTGTGCTGCTTCTCCACAGTTAAAACCATGTGAGATGTTGAAGCACAGAGCTGTGTGCACCATGTGTCTGATCTGTGTTCTCCTGCTCTTAGGTGTGGTGGGGGACACGGTGGTTGTGCGTGGTGAAGCAAGATGCAGCTGCCAGCCTGGTTGGCTTGTGTGTATCGAATTGGGTGGCAGTGGCAGCCGCTTGACCTTCACCGCAAGCAGCCAAGCAGCTGGGGCCAGCCCCATGCAATACATGGCTGTTTCTGTCCTCAGACAGATGGCAAAGAACACAGCTGAACAACTTAGCAAGCCAGGACTTTTTGAGCCTGTTGAATAGATAAGCCTCTGAGGACTGACACACTCTGAGTAACTGGTGACTGGGAGCAGCCGCCAAGACCATGTAACTAAAGGATCTTCATTGGCTCCCAGTGTGTTTCCAAGCACAATTCAAAGTGTTGGTGTTGACCTTTAAAGCCTTAAATGGCCTTGGCCCTGTAGATCTGAAGGAGCATCTCCACCCCCATCATTCAGCCCAGACACTGAGGTCCTCCTCTGAGGGTCTTCTGGCAGTTCCCTCACTGTGAGAAGTGAAACGAAATAATTTTGTTTATTTTGTTTCGACTACAGCAGACCAACACGGCTACCTACCTGTGAGAAGTGAAGCTATAGGGAACCAGGCAGAGACCTTCCTGGTAGGGGCGCCCACCCTGTGGAACGCCTTCCCGTCAGATGTCTAGGAAATAAACAACAATCTGACTTTTAGAAGACATCTGAAGGCAGCCCTGTTTAGGAAAGTTTTTTATGTTTGATGTTTTATCGTGTTTTTAATATTCTGTTGGGAGCTGCCCAGAGTGGCTGGGGAAACCCAGTCAATCAGTCAACCAACCAATCAATCCCTCTCCTATAGCCATCTATAGCACTTTCCTCCACAGGAATGAGTTCTGTAGTTTTAACTTTGCACTGTGCAAACCTTCCAACCTTCTGCTTAATTGGATGTCCACAAATTATTGTGTTTTAGAGGCCCTGAGGAAGGAGTTGAAATTTATTACAATCCTGGAAGGTTATGCAAATGAAATATGAACACACCCTCTGCAAAAAGAGTCAAAGGAATGTTCTTTTCCCCAGGGGAAAAAAGATGGTCTCTGTTTGGGGGGGGAGTGGAGTGTCTGCAACCCAGAGGTGAAGAACCTGTGGCCCTTTAGATGTTGCAGGATTCCTGCTTCCACCAGTCCAGTCTTAATGGTCAGAGATGATGGGACTTGTTGTCCAGCAGCATGTGGAAGGCCTCCGGCTGGGGAAGACCAGTCAGTGTTGGGTATCAGTTTAGGAATGGATTGGAGGGTGGCAGTGAGCACACTCAACACAGATCCCGACAAGGCAGGGTTGCTGTGGTCAGGAGTCTTGCTGATGGGAGAGAAACTGTTTAATGCTGATCTCCCCCCACCTGTTGGCCTCCAGATGTTGGCCTCCCAAATCCCATCAGCAACATCCAGAATGGCCAAGGAGGAGGGGAACTGTAAATCAGCAGCATCTGCAGGGCAGCAGGTTCTCCATCCCTGATGCAAACAAAGGAATCACATACAGAAAGGTGCTTGGTTCCTAGTCCTGTACGCTTTCAACAATGTTGATCCAAAGCTTTATCTGCAAAACCTTTGATTGCCTGTGATAATTTTTTGTTTGGCCATGCAATCGTTGGGCAATTGGTTGGCCATTTGCAAACAATTCAAAACGAAGTGAAGCTGAAGCAACACCCATGATGAAAGATGGTGGAACTGATAACACTCTGCAGCAGCACCCGCAGAAATGTGCTAATGTCACGTTTATCTTGCTTGGATAAATATTGCAAAACAGCCAATGGGAGCAATGGTCAAACATCCTTTGGGGTTGTCAGACTGAAGTCTCAGCATAAACATGCCTTGGGGATGGGCGGGCAGAGAAAGCACCCTGAAGGCACATGGCTTCCTCCAAAGAATCCTGGGCAATGTAGTTTGTTGAGGGTGATGGCAATTGGAACACTTTGGTTGACCCCTCACAGTGTGGCAAGGGAAGAGTCACACCCAGTGCTCCGCCCACATTTGCCTCTGACCCTGCCCACTGCCAGCATGTGGCCTTCAAGCAGAGAAAGATCCTTGGCATATCCTGCAATAATTTGGTTAGTTTTTTAAGATGATCTAAGACCCAAGTTCTGTTATTAAGTACGGTGGGCAATCACAATGTCATATTCAGCTGCTTCTCCTTCTCATTGATTTCTTGAAAGGATCCAGAGTCCCTGGCTGCATCTTGCCTGTCCTTTCTCCACCCTAAAGACAGGAGCAAACAAGGACACACTATTTTCAAAGCTACAAGCTTCTTGCTGCAGAGGTAATCTCACGATTAAAGGGATCTAAATGATTGGCTGTGTAATTCTATTGATCAACTAGGATTTTACAGTAGGAACAGATTTACTCTCTTTAAACTATACTGTATCAGTGTTTTCCTTTTCTTTCTTTCATATGTCTGAGCTCACTGAACACAGGCAGGGAGCTTGAAAAATCTGATGTGCTCACAGCAAACTACATGTTATTACATGTCTGCACACATGCTGTACGTTTAAATCACAGGGCTTCCCCCAAAGAATCCTGGCAACTAGTTTACACCTCACAGAGCTACAATCCCGAGCACCATTGGCAACTACAGTTCCCAGGATTCTTGGGTGGAGGTTGTGTGCATGAAATATAGGGTGCCTAAACAGCCAATGTCTGGTGCACCCAAAGTCATTTTCTTTTTTGGTAATAGGAGGAAACAGGGAAGAGGCCTTGCCTGGCACTGTTATTAGCTGTGGAGGGGAACACTTACATGCTAAAACAGCGCATGGCAAAGGCACCTCACAGCCCACCCTCTTTTTTGCAGGGAGTACAAGCTAGTCTCAAAAAGCCTTGCTTCCTGGATCGCTGCAGGTGGTGCCCCCAGATGCTGTTGGACTGCAATTCCCACCAGTCACCACGGCCCATTATCCAGGATGAGTTGTAGTCCATCATCACTGGCCATCCTTGCCCTACAACATATTTCAGGTGGGTCTTCTGCCACGTCCTCTACAAGCAGCAGCTTCTTCTGTCCCGCCCTTTTTGCGAGTGCGGTTAGCATCACGCCTGAAGAAGAGTTCTGTGACACTCCGAAGTTAGCCCGCTCCCGCTTCGCGATCCTTTCTCAGCCGTAATCAGGTTGGGCGGAGGCGAGTCTGTTTTCAAAAGGGGTTCTTGGATGCCACCTAGTGGTTGAGAACCTTCCCGCACCGCGAAGCTGCAGAGAGGAGGGAGGGAGGGAGGGAGGGAGGGAGGGAGAGTTCTTTCGCCGTGGGCACCTGAGATCAGAGGCAGCCGAGATGGTTTCTCCAGACCCTGGAAGCGCCCCATCAGATTTTCGCCCTTCGGAGAAACCCTTCCGTGGCACCCGAGAAAGAC